>JAVRFV010000291.1:0-96064 GCA_032716605.1 Paralithodes platypus
AAATTTGAAAAACCCGAGCACAACATTTGCCAAAACTTGACTCGGGGTTTTTTAGCGGATTTGTGAAGTAAAAAAAACACAGTAACCTAACGTAGAACGGTGGCTACAAGAATAACCCTTACCTACCAGCTAGTATGGGTCCCTAGTTTATCCTAATACCTACCAGCTGCTACCTTGTCATGAACCCACCTAACCTAAAGCATTTCCCGTTAAAACAGGACGGCTTTAATTCTAGTTTCGCTTTCACAGGCATACTCAGAAATTTTCTATGGCTACTTTAGACGTTGTCATATACCCTACTTAATGCCTATATAGCCTATGTCCAAAGCGGCAGAAATGGATTATAAGGAATTATACCTACGGTACTGTAAAAAAAAAAAAAAAATCTCCCCATATGCTGGCACCCTAGCTATTTACATAATAATAGGTTAGGTTAGGTAAGGTTGTTAGGTTATGTGCTTAATGTCGGTATTGTAGTTGATTATCATTAGATTACGTCTTTTACCCAGCAATTTCACTGATCTTTCATAGGTGGTCGGGAAGCTATGCCTTGACAAACGGCGCCTCCCTTTTGTCGCTGTGTACGTTCGAAACTAGGAATTTTACCAACAGGACTTGCTATTATGCAGAAAAGACTCTGTGTAGACTGGGTTTTACCCTATATCTCCATTATAATACATTTGCGAAGGTAAGGACCTATATAGGGGACTGAAAACTAGTATATAAACAATACCTAAAGGCTACATAAGAAACCTAACCTAACCTAACCTTAAAGTAATACGTGGATAGAAAATAACCTAAAATGGAAGCAATTACCCAAGCAGGCACTGGAGGCGCGCAACTCTAAGGGCGGTTCAATGTTATTTGTAATACCACAAATTTTGTTAATAGGGCTATAGGCCTAATAGACAGCGAATTTTTGTATTAAGGGATTAGTATTCAACCAGCGGGGGTGTGGGGGCAGCAGCCCCCACTCATAATACTAGGTTAGGTTAGGTAAGGTTGTTAGGTTAGGGCTTAATGTCTTTTCAAATCACTATCGAGGGGCTGTAGCAAACATCGATCGATAGGCCTAATAGGGAAAATAGGTTTTCCCGACGATTTCTAATTAATTACAAACACTAGGCCTATATATGATGCAAATGACCAATTTTGTTATTAAAAAAAAAACACTCGGAAAATTTGTGGTATTAAAAATAACAATTTTTTCTTAAGGTCCCCCGAGTAAGGTAGGAGGGAACAAAAAAAATCTATAAAGCAGAAATCCTGTAAAACAGGACTTGTCATTATGCTGACAAGACTCTGTGTTTTACCCTCTATATCTCCCTTTAAATTAATCAATTTGCGGCCGGAATACATTTGCGACGGGAAGGAATATAGGCCTATATAGGACTGAAGGACTATTATATAACATACCTATAGGCTACACAAACAATGCATGGGGCTTGTAACTGTCAATACGTAAAATCTTACCGACAGGATCTTACCCTTTAGGCTAGTTAGTTGATTTTTTTTTTTTTTTTTTTTTTTTTAATTGGTTTGAAAGGGCCGGAGGATCCGAAGACCCCTTTTCACCCCTGCCGGGCGTAAAACATTTTACTGGCAGGCGAAACAGAGGCAAGGGGTTGTGAAGAGATTGCCCAAAACGATCTCCACCAGCCGAGAATCGAACTCTGTCCTCACGGTTAGAAACCGAGGCTGCGCTACCAATGTGCGCTACTGGTCACCCCCAGTTTGTATTTAAGGGTGTCACTAAAGTACGAAAAGTAACGAAAAGTAAAACGAAATGTAAGCAAAATGTAACGAAATGTAGCAAAATGTAACCACAAATTAATGTACTTAAACCAATGGGGATATCTTTACTAATGAGACCTCCATAAAAATGTGGAATTCGGAAGAACCTGTATCCATGTCAATGGGCCCTGCATATGTGAGTGAAATCTTTCAGTTAGGAAAGCGGTCCTAAATACTGACTTAGATTATAGATAGGCATAGAATAATGTCCAGTCTTGCGAGTCAGGGGGAAGTAGTGGAAGCCTCGTTCGGTTAACTTTAATTGTTTTGTTCTGTGACCATTATTGTTCTAGCTTTTACGTATGCGATATTCTTGTGCAAATAAAACGGAATATGAATACACGTCTTGTGATAATTATCCTCTATTGTCTTTCTGTGTCTGTGGTAAAACAATATACACTTCTCCAGGTTAGGAAGAGACACTTGATCAAAACCAATTAACACCCAGTAAAAACCTGGCATAACATTGGCGGCAGCTGGTGGTTCTTGATTCGGGAAGGAGGAAGTGTTTTGACACAGTAATCAGGGAAAGAGATAAAGAGCACATGCGTCATCATGGATCCAAAATTCCACATACCGACGTATGACGCGGAAAAGCAGGATATTCGCACGTACCTATGAGATGGTAAGCCCCGCATAATTAGCCTGGCATACCCGACCGAAGTAAGGAAGGTCTATGGTTTATTAATTCAAATGGGGCAAGGCCGTTGGCCTGGTAGCCGAACATGTACACCCATAGATTTGACAATGGAACAACTTTCGGAAAATATTGTGATCAACGCTGGTTCAGCCCCTCACTAGGCCCCGTTGCAGCCACAAAATCAACGAAATCAAGGACGGAGGGGAACCTAAACAGTACCTTGAGAATAGTGAGCCGACAGGTAAAACGTGCTTACCCTCTGTACACTTATGAGCAAACAACAGCAAACAGGTGTTGCTGTGTGATCTTAGGGATCCTTCCCTCAAATATTAGGGAATACTGTGATATCCACGATCCCGTGGGCTGTACAAAGGACATCATCCACTATTCGCAAGCTGTTGGAAACCGGCATAAAACTTACCACAAAGATAAGCCATCAGAAAACCCCCACACACCCTCAAGTGTACCGAAGAACCGGACCAACCAAAAAACGAAGGAAAAGATCGCAGTACTCATCCTCAAGGCCGCCCCCAACCCCTCTCGTCAGGCCACCCACACAAAGGAAATCTGCGAAAAGCTTCCCTAACCGCCATCATTTCGGGTCGATCTTACCAGAAACAAACCAACAGGAAACCCGAGGCCCCCCAAAAAAATTTGAAATGCAGGATCTTCGCCCGTACCTAGAGAATCGCCCCGGCAAGGAGGAAACTGTACACTTGGAACCACTCACACCTCAAGAGCCCATGAGGTTAAAGTCCCCATTCAGTTGGGAAGCTTCCGATCCCTGACACCTGGGGACCCAGCGAAGACAATGGACATTGAGTGCCAGTGTGAGGAGGTGCTCTCTCCAGAAATTTTACCAAATTCAAGCCAACGCGATGAAGACACGCGGGAAGACGAACAAAGAGAAGGAGATGGAAGACCCTCCTCGAGGGCTTTTTGAGCCTCCCGTCAGTTGGGAAGCTTGCGATCCCACTTACCCGATCCCTGACACCGGTGAGATTTAGACCGCAGCTAAGACAAATGGAAATTGAGTGCCAGTGTGAGGAGTGCTGTCTCCAGGAAATGTGACCAAACTTCAAGCCATCGATGAAGACCAAGAGGAAGAAGAAATAGAAGAGACTGGAAGACCATGAAGACCAAGAGGAAGAAGAACTAGAAGAGATGGAAGACCCTCCTCGAGTTTTTATATGAGCTTCCACCGCCCCATTTATATGGCCTCGGTGAGGGAGCCTGTGACGGGGACAACCACCCAATCTACCATCTGGCTAAAGAAAAGGACTGCATCGGAGTTACACGATTGAAGCATACTGTTCCCCGGAAATGCACCAAATTCAAGCTATCGATGAAGACCAAGAGGAAGAAGAAATAGCAGAGAGGGAAAAAGACCATGAAGACAAAGAGGAAGAAGAACTAGAAGAGTTGGAAAAGACCCTCCTCGAGATGTTTTTGAGCCTCCCCCGCCCATTTATATGGCCTCGGCGAGGGAGCCTGTGCCGTTGGACACCTCCACCCATATACCATCTGGCTAAAAGAAAAGGACTGCATCGAGTACCACGATGAAGAATACTGTTCCAAGGAAGATGGCACCAAATTCAAGCTATCGATGGAAGACCAAGAGGAAGAAGAAATAGAAGAGAGGGAAGGACATGAAGACCAAGAGGAAGAAGAACTAGAAGAGATGTGAAGAACATCCTCAGAGATTGTTTTTTTTTGAGCCTCCCCCGCCCCATTTATATGGCCTCGGGCGAGGGAGCCTGTGCCGTGGAAACCTACAACCCTCTACCATACCGGACTAAAGCAAAAGGACTGCATCGAGTACCACGATGAAGAATACTGTTGCCCCGGAAATGCACCAAATTTTCAAGCCATCGATGAAGACCAAGAGGGAAGAAGAAATAGAAGAGAGGGAAGGGACCATGGAAGGGCCCGAGGGGAAGAAGCACTAGAAGAGATGGGAAAGACCCTCCTAGAGATTTTTTTGAGCCTCCCCCGCCCATTTTATATGGCCTCGGCGAGGGAGCCGTGTGCAGTGGACACCGCCACCCATCTACCACCCGGCTAAAGAAAAGGACTGCATCGAGTACCACGATGAAGAAGGACTGTCCCCCGCCCAGTTCTATGGCATCGGCGAGGGAGAGGAGCCCTGTGCCCGGAAAAACTCCACCAATCTACCACCTAGCTAAGATGGAAGACGGCTGTTCCAGAAGACTCCCCTAGAAGGATACCAAAAATCAAAATAGCTGACTCAGGAACAAAAGCCATAAACCAATCAGGCTAAAGCCACTCCTAAAGCCAAATCACCAAAGAAGAAGAAAAAATCCAACATCCAACCACAGCCACCTCAGAAGTCTCCATCTACTCGACCACCTACCTCCAACGGCTTTTATGGTAAAGGCCTGTTCTACATCTTCACCAACAGCCTCCATGTCTGACTACATCACCTTCAGCACCTCCGAAAAATCATATGAACCTCCTCCATACAACCCTTCTCCACTTGCCCCATCCGCCGACGATAATCTCTCCTCCTATGATACAGTCGGGCTTTCTAAACACCCACATGCACACCACATTCGGCGATCGGACCCTGTTTCCTTTCGTCTCCGATCAAATCATCCGGGTTCGCACAACCTTGAAAGTAGCAAGCAATACTCAAGTAATTCCAGCACCCTCATCCATCATCACACTGTAATCCATCAACACCCCAGTCATTAAAAAGGGTTCCCTGGCTCCCACAAGGATTAAGAAAACCAAACACCTCAACCAACACTAAGCCGGCAACAACCCGCATTCCCAGAAGTGGTCCTTACCATCAAGATCATAGGGACCCAAACCAATGACGTAACTAAGAATATTAAGTTCCTACATCAAAATAGAAAGCCGCCCTCGGGACATATAAAGAGATACCGGCATAACTCTTTATGCTAACCTGAGCAAACCAGCAGATAGAAGCTCAATGACATGGTGGGAATAATCTCGACAAATGGAAATTGGTTTCCACCAAGAAAATGCATGGTGGTGACCAGCTCCAGCCACGAGGGGCGTGGCTTTGTAACATAGGGGGAGAAGGAAGTGAAATAACAGAAAAATCATAGTGACCCACACAGCCAACATACAGAGATCCCCACCCATACCGGCCACCATCATCACCACCACCACAGCCAACATACCAAGACTTTATAGCTGACTCACCACCACCACCACCACCACCGGTCTCTACCACAATAACAGAGAAACAGTTACCCAAGCAGTCACCACCACAAGTCGTTTTATCTCTCTACAAACACCTCTCCCGAATTCAGAGAAAACGTTCGACTCAAGGACTCAAGGATAAAAATTATATACCTGTGCAGGGCAGAAGATAACATGTGATCAGTTCTCGCCGATATTACACTTCTCCTGCAAACACCCCAAACCTACAACACTTGCAACCACTGTCCAACCAGCCTCCCTCCAGCCTGTAAAACACATAACAGCCCCCGACCAAATTCAGAAGACATATACTTAATTATATCACCTCACCACAGAGTTAAAAAGGACAAAAACCGCCCCCAGACAACACAGAGTTACTACCATCGAGATGACACGCACTCTAAACAACAAGGACAAAACTTATCCATCAACATAAAAACCAATTCCAAAAGTCCAACAGAAGAAGTAAAAGAGAAGAAGAGAAAGTAATCAAGAAAATGGCACTATAAGTAAATAAGTATATCACCACTATCCAAAGCCACAAGGAACTAACAACCCTACAACATCCTACCCCTAGGGGCCTCTTTCTGATGCTCAACCACATTAACCCCCGGAGGCCCTGAGAAACGGTATGACTATGACGGAAGATTTTCGGAGCGACATATCAATCTAGAGCTGTTCTTGACACCACGGTAACAGGACAGATTCGAACGTTGAGGACACAGTTGAAGAGTTGGTTCAGTTGATCGCAAGGCGTAGACACCAATTACGAGACTGTATACAGGCACCCATTATACTAATTCTTTTTAGTGGGTTCCAACAAGCTGGTTTTCTTAGAGCCTTCTGGGGCTAGTGAAGTAATCTAATATTCTCGGCCTACATCAACCCCGGCGCTTATTGTGGATATAAGCAGACAGTCCGGTACTAATTAGCTTTATCCAAGATAGACCAAACCACAAGAAATTCATCAAAGTGACTTATAAAGGACCAGAGTAGACAGGAGTTCACTCCTGCGTTCGCTCGATGCTATTTTGTCACGGCTTGGGCTAGGCAATTGAGTTATTTAAGGTCCCAAAACCACAGTGCGTCGCGGGTTACACTGTGGGAAACCAGTGGCGTCAGGAAAAACCCCCACGGCCAGCGGATCTACCCCAGATTGGATTACGAATGCTACACCATGGGATTAATTATTCTACACATCAAAAGTGAAGTTATTATACCGTAAAAGTTATAGATCTAAATGTGAAAAGAAATTATACTTGGCGTGTTGTCAGAGAGAAAGTATATAAAGATCGAAGGAAGTGAAAGTAATTAAACTATATCTACTGCGTATAGGATAAAAGGTATTCTGGAAAAACATCGGGATACTTAGCCCGTATATAAAGCGAGAGAAAGGAAGATCTAGTGAAACTCAAAGAAATTAGGGAAGTACTGATAAACTTCTGCTAAATCAAAAACAAATAAATTCAAGTTAACTTATGCGTAAGCACCACAGTGATTTAACCTCAGGAAAATAATTACGTTTAGCTCCCAAATTCCAGAAAACACTCTACGCACGGTAAATACCTCAAGTTCACTAAATTACTCTACAGGGTGTTCCAGAAATATGTGCCGAAAATCAGGGGATGTATTCCTGACACATAATTGAATGTAAATCCATAAATGACCATATAAGCAAATGTCAATAGTTGTCGAGTTACAGCACATACAGTCGCTGTGAGGTGTTTTACTACGCAGGGGAATTGCTTGTAAATGAAAACATTTACCAAGGACACGTGATTATTTAACAAAAATAAACACGGTATTTTCCAGTATGACGATAACATTTTACTGTGCTGTATTACTTTACGGTCGTTAAGTAATTTGCATTTGTCTCAGGACATTTTGTAACAATCCCTGGTTTTAAACACATTCCTGGCAGACCTCGGAGTGCTGTAACTGAAAAAATTTGAGAATTGCCAATTGGTCATTTCGTAATTTACAGCAAATTATGTGTAAGGAATACATCCCCTGATTTTCGGGCACATATTTTCTGGAACACCTGTATAACCTTTATAAGCACCAGTGTAAATCCTCGATTGAAAGGAAGTGCTAATCGATCTTAACTCTGAAATAAATATAGGACAAGTGTAATCTTTCAGTTTAGAAAGCGGTCCCTAATACTTACTTAGATATAGCATAGAATAATCCCAGGTCTTGCGAGTCAGACGTAGTGGAAGCCTCGTTCGTTGCACTATTTTAATTGTTTTGTTCTTGACCATTATTGTTCTAATGCTTTACGTATGCGATATTCTTGGTGCAAATAAACGGAAATATGAATACACGTCTTGTGATAATTATCCTCTATTGGTTTCCCCCCCCCCCCCCTTTCTTCTGTGTCTGTGTAAAAACAATATATACTTCTCCAGTTAGGAGAGCCCACTTGATCAAAAAAAAACCAATTAAACCCCAGTAAAAACCTGGCATAACAGTTAGGGCTTGAATTGGGGCTGTTGGGGGACATAAATAGAGCGGCAGAAAGGAGTATAGGAAGAATAAGGAAGCTGAGGACAGGAAAAAGAACAACAAAAACCATGGTGGAATGGGGGAAATAAACACAAGCAAGAAGTGAACAGAAGGGAATGCGAAACAGAGAAAGGAGGAAGGATGATAGAGAGAAATAGGAGGGAAGGCGGGAAGAGAGGGAAGCGAGAAGAAAGACAAGACTGTACGGGCATACGAGGAGAAAAGGAAGAAAGAGGTAAAAATACTAATACAAGAGGCAATGATAAAACACGCGGAAAGGAAGGAATGTAGAAAAGATCCAGAAGCAAGGGGAAAGAGGGCCAAAAAGGAGTGGTATAGGATGTTAAGAGGTGAGACAGGTTAGAGAGGAAGAAAGCGTTGGAACTAATAGTGGGAGATATAATAATAAAGACAGAAGAAGAAATAAAGAATGAAATAAAGCGATACTGGGAGGAAATAATGGGGATGTAAATGAACAAGGGGAGGAGAGGGAATGGAACTTGGAAATGATGAGAGAGAAGAGCTACCAGAACAGGATAAGATGGAAATGGAAATTTAGCTTCACCAATAGAAGAAGTAAGGAGAGGGATCAAAGCACTAAAAAAGGGAAAGGCGACCGGCCCGGGGATGGGATAACCAATATGAAAAGTACATAGAAGGGGGGGGGGTGGGGGGAAGAAATGGCAAGAAGACTGAAGAAAATGTGTTAATGAGGTTAATGGGAAATGAGAGAGTACCAGACGATGGAATGAAGCGAGGAAGTAACACTATTGCACAAGGGAGGGTACAAGAGTAATAAGGAAATGAAAAGCTACAGGGTTCCAGTGGGACAGTGCAAACACATATAAGGAAACTCTTCTGCGGGATATTGCAGGAAAGGCTGAATAGAGCCATAGAGGGAAACGTGCTAATAAGTGATGAGCAAAATGGGCTTCAGAAGAGACAGGAGGGGGAACGAGATAATATCTAATACTAAGCGAAGAGTGATGGGGAAAATGAAAAGAAAGATTGAGAGAAAAAAATGGGTTACTGTGTCTTTCCTGGATATAGACAAAGCCTATGATAGAGTAACAACAGGGAACTGCTTGTGGAAAATAATGGCAAGGAGTGGAATACCAGAAAAGGCAAAATTATATAAACCATCATAACATCGGTTGTACCAAGGAACAAAAGCGAAGTAACGTGCTAGGAAATATAGAAACGGGAATGGGTAGAAAGCAAGAGGGGGGTAAGGAAGGCAGGGGTGCGTATTATCGCCGTGATTTATTTGCGTTTATATATGGAGAAAAATGCCACAGAGGATAAAAAGAGTGGGGCGAGGGGATTCAGATAAAACCACAAGAAAGACTGGGGGTACTGCTGTTTGCTGACAGACGTAGTTCTTGATGGCAGAAACGGGAGGAGGGTTGCAGAGGACTACTAGAGGAAGCAACGAGATTGGGGGAGGAACTTGAAGTAAGATTTAGTAAAGAAATGAGCCAGGTGATGAAAATGAATGGAGAGCTTCAAGAGGACGAGGAATGGGACACTGGAAGGAAACAGCATAGAAGAAGACAAGGGGAGTATAAATATCTGGGGTTGGGTAACGATCACGGAGAAAGAAAGGTTTTTGGGAAGGCGAAACAGTGAAAAGGTGGGGACAAATGCAACAAATGGAATTGGAGACTATGGAGCGCGACAAGGCTAAGAGCGAATAGTTATGAAATAGTACGAGGGCTGGTGGAAAGGATTAGGAAGTACCTGAAATAATGTCCGGCCTTAGAGGCGGTAGAAAGTTAGAAACAACAGAGGCTGGGAAACGAGAGAAATTAGAAAACGATACAGAAATAAAATCGGGGAGGACAGGATTGGGGGCAAATAAATACGTAGGCTCAAGAAGCAATCCGATGGGAGATGGGCTGGAGTACAGTTTGAGGAAAGGAATTGGGAAAGCGAAAGGGAAGTACAAAGTGAGGCTAGAGGGGATGGAGGAAAGATGAGGTGGCCGGGAAGGTATATACAGATGGGCGAGGGGGAGCGAGTGGCAAAGTAAATGGAACAGATGAGTGCAAAAAAAGAATTGGGGAGGAATAAATATAAAACAGGACCGGGTGGGAGGGGAATTTTAGAAAAAGAAATGATGAGAGAGAGGAGTGGGTCATTACTAGACAATGGGAGGGGATGGGTCAGACGAGATAGAGAAAGGGATTAAAGTGAGGAGGGGAGAAGAAGATTGGAGGGAGGGGGTAGAAAATTAAAGCCACGCTGGCATATTATAGAGAAGAAGGAAAAACCAGCTAGAGGAACCTATAAATATGAATGGAGGGATGGGGATCGAAACTTCTATTTTAAAGCAAGAACCAGGATCGCTAGGAAGAAACGCGAATGCGAGAGAAGAAAGGTAGATGGGAGAAAAAAACAAAAAAAAAGGGGGCGGGGGGACAAATGGAGGTGGTGAACCGGCATCTGCAGTCAATGTGAAATGGGAGGAGAACCCAATAGTAGAGGATGTAGAACACATAGTAATCCGAAATGTAACAAGATATAATGAGTAGAGAGGACGAGTTTGGGAGAGGTACATGAGGAATAGAGTTGGGGATAGGGTGGTGGGAGGAGATAAGCAAGAGGGAAGATAGAGGGGTAGGGACGCTATTGGGGTTAACACAGGAGATTGGAGGAAACACAAGACATGGAGATGGTGAAAAGGATGTTGGAGAAAAATATGTGTGGAGTTTTGGAAGAGAAAGTATGGGTTAGGGAGGGGAGGGGTGGGGTTTTGGGTGGGGGAGCGGAGGTGAGGGGGGAGGGGGGGGAGGAAGTAAGGGGGGGGTTTATAAAAAAAAAAAAAAACTGTCTCGTAAACTATCCTTCTACTCTAAACTTTCCCTCCTACTAACTTTTCTGAGCCAGTACCGATACAAAGGTCAGGCCTGCGGATCTGCACGGTCTGCGGGCGGGTTCTAAAGAAGAAGAAGAAAAGAAGAAGGGGACTGGAGACTCGGCCCATGAGACAACTCGGCTCGGACAGCTCTGCCCACTTTTGGACAACTCGGCCACGACGGCGAGGACAGCTCGGCCTATTATTGAGACAGCTCGGCCTATTATTGAGACAGCTCGGCCCCATGTTATGCTTATGGGGCATTTTTTTTTAATATAACGTGAAAAACAACCTGTAGCTTGAAATTCGTGATTGTATCTAAACCTGTGTGTGGTATTTATATATATATATATATATATATATATATATATATATATATATATAATATATATAATGACGATCAGACTAAAACACGCCCATTAACCCGGGTGCCGCGGGGAGACCCTAAAGAGTGCCCCCGGGGCACTGCGGGAAGACTCCTAAGAGCCAGAGAAAATAAAAACCAGCTTTTGACATCGAAAATTTTTTTTTTTTTTTTTTTTTTTTTTTTTTTTTTGGCCCTGGGGCCATGCAAAATCTCAGTCCTCTACCTCACCTCCTTCCCCACTTTCCTCCTCTCCTTCAGTTATCACCTCTTTTCCCTGTTATTCCCTTATTCTGAGGTATATTTCGTGCTAACATTAGCGAGTTGCAAGCAGGGTGTTGTCATCACTGATGGCAATCGACGGTGCAAGAGAGAGAGAGAGAGTATCGATCGACTGTGTCTCAGTGGCCTTGAAATTGCGGGGAAAGCAGATTGCCTCACCATAATTATACACTCGCGGGCTATATCTCCGATTTTGACCATCCAAACGCTGTTTTCACTCGTTTTATTGTTGTTTCAGGTTAATACCTTTATAATCAACCCATAATAGGCGCATATGGATAAATATTAATGCTATTAATGGCACAATGAATATTTTAGTGACGGAAACACCTCAAATACATCAGCACAGGGGACGTTTCCAATTACCCCCATGCGCACTTCAGAGGTTAATAGGAAAAATCACAACCATTGTAATGCCCTCGAAAATGTCCCGCACCCACAATAATACTAACCCGAGTTGATGTCAGGTATAGCGTAAAATAGTCGTAGATGGTAAGTCCAATAAACTCATCTCGAGAGACTATCACCGTGGTTCGAAAAATAGTCGTAGATGGTAAGATCCAATAAAATCATCTCGAGAGACTATCACCGTGGTTCTTAAAAATCGGACTAAGGTTGCTATACTTTTGTACATCCTGTGTGTTGTTGTTGTTGTTCCCCAAGCTGCCTGGCCGAACAGCCCCAAGGCCCCGAGCAAGGCCAAGGCCATAACTGAGCGCCCCCACAGAACCCTCTCTGCTACCACAATAAAGCCTGGGTGGACCGAGCCACTCCATGGGCTGAGGAGGGTGCGGAAACGCCCGAGAAACCAAGTCCCACCCAGGGCCCTGTGTGGGACTTTGGTTTCCCGGTAGTACAGTGGGTTAGCGCGCGGGCCTGGTGGTGATGGTGGTGCGTCACTAACCAGGGTTCGAACCCCACCCAAGGCATCTCAAAACCTGTGGGTTTTTAGGGGGGTTAAATTCCCTTCAGAGGTTTCGTTACCCCGCGCCAGGTACCAGGAAAGGTTGATCCTAAAGGTAGCCTGGGGATAATTCCCATTCCTATTTAACCTGGAAAAACCTAGCATTTCAACCATTTTAATTTTCAGCCGATGGTGATTAGCATATTTCCCCATTTTATAGAAATCAGTTACTTTGCAAATAGAGTAGCGAAATATGGAGTGATCATGAAAACGTGACATTACGGTACCCCTTGAGGTTTATGTCGCCTTTTTTTATTAATTCCGGATGTCATTAGACGATCTCATACAGCTTAGGAAGGATCTGTAAGTGTTGAAATGCTGAAGTATGTCTAGAATAACCGTCTGTCTTCCATATAACCTTACTAATCTAAATAAAATTACCTCATAATAGACAAAATACACTGTAAAGTGCGTTATGATCCTCAAGGGGTTAACATGATGATGATAGAACACACATCATATTGTCATTCCTGATCCTACCTACAGTATATGTCCCTTTTTTATTTATTCGTTTTAGGAAACATTTATCCTCTAAGTCATCCATTAGTATTCTCATTAATATTATTGACCTACCGAATCATTTGTTGTTAGCCATTTCTAGACCTGTACTTTCTGGATTTGAATGATCAGTTGTAGAACTTGTGATCGTGTTCTTAAAAATTGGGCAATGGGCTCATTATTACCTTTTGTAGTTTATATGGGGAAAGGGGTAGAAAGATCCTTCCCAATAACAATATACCATTTATAAAACCACAGTTAACAAATTACAATAATATAGATATATCCGTTCTCTCGCCCTAATTACTAGTTTATAACTTATATGCTAAATTCTAAAATTGTTTTATTTATGTAAGTTGAAAATTATTCTAATTAAGATGAGCATCCAATTTTATTTTCTTATTTAGTAAGTTAGTAAAATGCCCCAGAACGAGAGGCCCACCACAGAAGCCACGAACGAACACCACACAGAAACACCCAAAGGAAAGGTCCACAGAACGAAAGGACCAGCTGACCGAGCCAGCCAATTCAGACAGGCCCAAGCCCGCAGGGCTAAGCAGCTCCAGGCCGCACCTAGATACCCCTTCTAAACTGACCATTTTTCCACACCTCATGTACACTACCCCCTCGTGTCCTACACTCCTAACTGAAAGATGAGGAACAGGAATATACATTCATATTAAAAACACCCATGCCCTGTCCCGACGTTGAGCCCAATGCCAACACATCAGACAGCCATAATTATATCTATGTATGTTCTTACATCCGAGAAGTAGATGTTATATATCTTAGAAGTTAAAACACCACACCTGTCCCTAGACCTTGTATATCATTTCCCATGACGAGTATAGATATGTAACCCGTGCTCAGTCGCCCCCTTGCATTGTTCCCCTAGTAACTAAGTGTCTCTAATATTAACTGCACCAGTATTGATACGACATAGCGGCACTGTCCTTGTGTCGTATTGTGCCAAGTACAGATCAACCAGGTTTCATCACCTTATTAGGACGACGACTATAATGTCATCGTTCATCGATGTATGCAATCCTTAGTTTAAGTATTAATTTAACATTCCCTAACATCTTTGTCTTGCCAGACTAAGCTTCTGAAGACCCATCGCCCCATAAATCTATGTATTTCAATCCTTAGGTTAAGTATTTTATCCGCCATTGTGTTCAACCTTTTTCCATTGACTTTTCCACAATTGTCATACGTCTTCCCCTTGCCTCCTTCGTATCCACAGTCCACACTACGCCAATTTAGTTCGTGTCATACACCTCTTACCCCAACCAGAGATTGTATAAGATAACCTGGTTACCAGTATCTGTCATAAGTACCCCGAAACAATAACTAAGTACCCCTACGAACTGCCGCTGTGTTGGTCTATTTATATTTCATAGAAAACGCAGTTCCCAGGGCCAACTAATAGTATCCATAACCACATAACATGATCACATAACTCTATCTTTTCCAGGACTCATATACCACCCCATAGTTGCATTCCCCGGTAGCATTTGGCTAACGTATTCTACTGCCTTTTCAAACTTCCATATCAACTGCAGCCTAAGCCACCCCCACGCCCAGAGACCCTTAGGGTCAAATTCCCCTATAGCCCCCCTGCACTCCTCCCCTCTCATTATAAGACCCCGCACTTCTCTACTCTTGTCCGACCTAGACTCTCTCTCATACCTCTTGAAGATCCTTGAATTGTCCGTTGCTAACGCTCTCCAACCTTTTATATATATACTCCTATCCAGCCTACCTTCACTTAGTAGGCCAGAACAACATTTAGAACTTTACTAGCCCCTTGCATGCCATCTAGTCGCTTACAACCCATTCACAACCCTGCACCCAATGGTCGTCGGTGCGAGGCTAGCCGCCTCGCCAGTAACTAACTTCTATTGCCATACTTCCAGATAAATGTGGCAGAGTTAGCAACCCAGTCTCCACCACATCCAGCAAACCCTACAATTAACAACCAGCCGAGTAAAACCAGCTAGCTAAGGCACCTTCGGTTTTGGTATTAAGGACGCCCTCATCTTTCTCATACACAGAGGGTTATTACAAACACTGGTGATATGGCAAGCCCCTAGCCACAGCCGCCGGACGACTATCACAGAGAGAGGGCGCCCAGCTCCCCCTGTTTGCCCACCCGAGGAGGGAGACCCCCACCCCCGCGGAGGTATACCTGGCCCCTGTTTTGACTTCTGGTCATTGCCAGGTAGCACAGGAATTCTTCCTATCAATGAACTAACCATGCATGATTAACACCTTTACTAACCTCTATTAACTCACAATAAACCATTTACCTTTCTTGCATACTCTGATCACTAAATTAGCACCTCAGGCTATACCATAGAATGAAGATTAACAATCTTAAGAGAGACGCTCGTATCACAGCTGTCCCCATCCTCCTCGCCAAAGTGAGATCCAGTCTCTCTCCCCTAAATACTTCCAGTATAGCCAAAATAGTACCTCTTACTAAGGCTGTTATATGAAAATATAAAGGCTTCCTATAGCCATGTGCCACAACAGTAAATACCATCTTACCTAGTCCCCATATCTATTGAGAGCTCAAATAAGTCCATAAGACTCGAGATCCCTACTGTCTACAGGGTCCAGAACCGAGCCTATAAATCTAGCTCCCGCCCCCAGTCAAATCAGTTGAAAGCTAGACACCAACCAGTGGTCACTACCCTGCAGTTAACTTCTAGCTCTGCCCTTGTGTTGTTCCGGAGTGAGATCCCAGAGCCGGCAGACTCCGTGGCAGATTTGGATAGAAGGACCTGCCCACGTATTTGAGAACTTCGCACATATGGACCCCATGGACGGCAGCGGAACCAGTCGTTAGCCCCCAACATCATGGACGCAAGATAACCAGGACCAGACCCATCAGATACTACCCAAGATTCCCTTTATCAGTACTAGGCCTACATGTTACAGTGCTGTTTAGAGATTCACTAATTAATATTTCTACGAAGTGGCTATCTCTTTGCCCCAGTATAATTCATATAACCATTCAATTAGGAAGTGCTAAGCGTATCAGTGTTCATTATTTAACAGGCGATACTAACTCTCGTAATCAACCATATGCCCAGATATTATTACCTAGAAGGAAACCCTAGTGATATCTGAAGCTTCACCCACTGATTTGCATTCTATGTATTTCTGAGACAAGAATATAAAACTTAGATCAGTACCCCCTGAGGTTACTAGAATTCCCGCGCTCTAAAATACGCGTGTCTAATCTAGTCTGTGAACTACTACTTGTGCACCAGAGCTACCAGTAATAAATCTAACAGTGAATATGATTCTATAAGTAACATTGATGGTCTTCGGTATATAAACCTGTTGAATTAAAGCCAGTGATCAGAAGATTAATACCTGAACGTTGGAAGTGGGAGACTAGGCTCCATCCAGATCCACTTATGCTAGTGTTGTTCGATTCTATTATATTGTCTTGCACGAGTATTATGCAGTGGTATATAAATAAACGTGATCATGGTAACTGCTACCATGTGTTTCTTTGTGTTCTCTATTCCTCATATCTTGTATTGTGCATGCAGCCTTATATACCCAGTCATTTAGAACTCACATTACCCAAGTTAAACCTGTAGAAAAACAGAGCATAACATTGGCGGCAGCGGTGGTTCTTGATTCGGATGAAAGGTTGCATTACACTGCAAGTTTGGAACAGTAGAAGCATGGCAACATCGCGAAATTGGCAGCCACTCACACACATTCCCAAGTATGATGTAAACACGTATGATATTGCCACTTACTTAGACATAATAAAACCAGTGTTAGATGTGGCACTTCAAAATGACCGCGAAAAAATCGCCGTTGCATTATTGCACATTAGGCAGTTGGGAAAAGCCGTTTCCCAAATTGCTAAACAGGTAACGCCAGAGAGTACCTGGAACCCAGTTTCGATCCCTCGTGATCGGACCTTAGGGCCACTTTGGGGTTCCCTCATCTCCCCCAAATAATACAAATCGACGGAGATCAAGTATGAAGGGGATATAAATGTGACCTCTCTACAGATACGTGAGGACAAGTATAGCTATGAAGATTACGACCAACAAAGAAATGAACTCTTATTCACCGCATTGTTAAACATCCTCATCGACGAGATCAAGTATGCAGGGGATATATATGCGACCCTCATACAACTCTACAGATACGTGAGGCCCACGTATAGCTATGAAGATTACGACCAACAAAAAATGAACTCTTATTCACCGCATTGTTAAACATCCTCCCACCCCACATCACCGCCCATCTCGACCCGTATGGCTTATTCGAAGAACATATGCTCTCCATCAGAGAAGAATGCCTACTCATGTTTGATGAATCCCCTATCCAACCCTTTCAGCCCCTATCCAAGACTCCGTGCACCCTTCCAAAATGACTTCCGGTGAAAGTCCAACCCCAGTGCACTCTTCCTTGCCTCTATCCTCTCGTGACCATCCCTAAATTTTCCCCTGCCCAGCCATCCACCAACGATCATCTTCCCATCAATTGTGTTACCCCATAAACCCCATCCTTTTCTATGCATGTCAAACAAACCCACCCAACCCCAGATAACCTCTAAACCAGACCGTGACTGCCACCAAGAAGATTCCCAAAATTCGTCCTGTTAACAACCCCAAGTCAATACATCAGTCCTCTACCAATAACCCCTGTTCTACACCTAACTCTTCCCCCACCCACCCTCCGCCCCCCCCCCCCCCCCCCCCCCACAATCCCCGTATTCGAGCTATGCCTACCTATGTAGGCCTACCACAACATATTTTCCCCATGACCCCAGAAAACAAACCCACCAACCCCAGATAACCTCTAACCAGACCGTGACTGCCACCAAGAAGATTCCCAAAATTCGTCCTGTTAACAACCCCAAGTCAATACATCAGTCCTCTACCAATAACCCCTGTTCGACACCTAACTCTTCCCCCACCAACCCTCCGCATCCCCCCCAAGCTATGCCTACCTATGTAGGCCTACCACAACATATTTTCCCCATGACCCCAGAAATGTTCAGCTATTCCCCCACCAACAAAATTTCCCTTGTTACAGTTTTCCGTCAGTAGCTTGTGACAGTTTTCAGTCAGTAGCTCTCTTCCACCCCCACACAATTCACACCCCTAGAACACTTCGAAACCCCACACTTGACTCGCCCTCTTATGTCAAACAAACTCACCAGTCCCAGATAACCTCTAACCAGACCGAGACTGCCACCAAGAAAATTCCCCAAACTCGTCCTGTTAACAACCCCAAATCAGTACATCACTCCTCCCTCAATAACCCATGTCCTATGCCTAACTCTGCCCCCACTAATCCTCCCCAGTCCCACATAACCTTTAACCAGACCGAGACTGACACCAAGAAAATTCCCCAAATTCTTCCTGTTAACAACTCCTAATCAATACATCAGTCTTTTACCATTAACCCCTGTTTTACACCTAACTCTTCCCCCACCAATCCGCCGCAGTCCCCCCAACAAATCCCGTTTTCTAACTCGCTCACCTCTCACCACCCTGACCCTCCCACACGCGCCGTTAATCCTCCCCTCACGCGTGACGACCTAGGGACCCAACCATGTTCCCCCCCGCCCCCAGAAATGCTCAGCTATTTCCCCACCAAAAAATTTCCCTTGTGACAATTTTCCGTCAGTAGCTCCCTTCCACCCCCCACAATTCACACCCCTAATAAACTTCAAAACCCCACACTTGACTCACCCCCTCATGACAGACAAACCCACCAATCCCATATAACCTCTAAACAAAAACCGTCACTGCAACCGACACACCCCACCACTCTGATCCTCCCACACGCGCCGTTAATCCTCCCCTCACGCGTGACGACCTAGGGACCCAAGCATGTTCCCCCCCTTCCCCCAGAAATGCTCAGCTATCCCCCCACCAACAAAATTTCCCTTATGACATTTTTCCGTCAGTAGCTCCCTTCCACCCCCCCACAATTCACACCCCTAATAAACTTCAAAACCCCACACTTGACTCACCCCCTCATGACAGACAAAACCCACCAACCCGGATAACCTCTAAACAAACCGTCACTGCCACCGACACACCCCACCACTCTGATCCTCCCACACGCGCCGTTAAAACCCCGCCTCACGCGTGACCCCCCACCAAAAGTGATTTCCCCCCCCCCTCATGCATACCGAACACCTGCTCACCAGTCGGTCCCCCACCATCATGAGCCCAGCTAAACTTTTCAACCTCCACCAATTCCCACCCTGCCAGCCTAACCTCTCACGACCACATTCAGAACGAACAATCACCCCCGTACATAACCCCTACCTCCTTTTTCCCCCCTATCTTACCCCCCTCTTCACCGTTACCCCACCCGCCCCAAATTCCACCCCCAAAGAGCCCGCTCGACAAAATACCACTCCCATCCCAATCCAACCACAAAACTTTTTCCACCTTGGCTAAACCCCAAAATACTCTCTCTCTCGCCCCAAACAACATAATCAACCTCTCAACTTCAACCACTCCCTCGAAATCCCATCCATGTCTCTCCCGAAAATAAAATCAGTCCAAATTCAACCCCTCTCAAACCACAACCCTGCCTGCCCAGACCCCCCCCTCCCCACCATCTCCCTATCAAACCCCCACACCCCAAACCTCCAAACCACCCGATCATAGTAAACTCTCAACCTTCAGCCTTACTCACCCTTCCCCAAACCCCACTCACGACCACAACTCTCTATACAATTCAACCCCTCCCCAGCACCAACCTCTTCCGCAACAACTACCCCGACTCGACCTGCCCGTTTCATCTTTAAAACCCCCCTAATCACTACCCCCGACCGAAACCACTTAGAACCCCCTCCAAAACTGGCCCCGGGCCAGCTCGCCCCCAGACCCACATTCTTAACGACAGAACTAACGGTATATCCACCCCGCCCTTCCAAAGTGAAAGTGAAACCCCAAGGTCAAAGCCAAAACCACCACCTATTACCAGACCGTCACCCAGACTAACGGCGACCCTAAATAACCCCCCCTGATGATGATGAGGATATTATTGTACTTAATTTGTTTTTATTGTTTTCAATTCCTAAGCGATTGGGCATGATTCTATAAATTTACATGTTTTCCATATACTGTATATATTATTTTTTCCCTTAGTCATACTACTTTTCTTGTTAACCTACACTTTTCTGACTATCTTTTAAATTTGCTTTATACATTGTTAAACACTTTACCTCTTCTTAATTTCCTGTGTTCTTAATTATCTGTTCTTTCTTAAATTTACATGTTTTCCATATACTATATATTATATATATTTTTTTCCCTTAGTCATACTACTTTTCTTGTTAACCTACACTTTTCTGACTATACTTCTTTTTACTTCACCCTTGAGGCTCGAGGACGAGCCTATAATGAAGGAGAGGGAAGTAAAATGCCCCAGAACGAGAAGCCCACCACAGAAGCCACGAACGAACACCACACAGAAACACCCAAAGGAAAGGTCCACAGAACGAAAGGACCAGCTGACCGAGCCAGCCAATTCAGACAGGCCCAAGCCCGCAGGGCTAAGCAGCTCCAGGCGGCACCTAGATACCCCTTCTAAACTGACCATTTTTCCACACCTCATGTACACTACCCCCTCGTGTCCTACACTCCTAACTGCAAAGATGATGAACAGGAATATACATTCATATTAAAAACACCCATACCCTGTCCCGACGTTGAGCCAATGCCAACACATCAGACAGCCATAATTATATCTATGTATGTTCTTACATCCGAGAAGTAGATGTTATATATCTTAGAAGTTAAAACACCCACACCTGTCCCTAGACCTTGTATATCATTTCCCATGACGAGTATAGATATATGTAACCCGTGCTCAGTCGCCCCCTTGCATTGTTCCCCTAGTAACTAAGTGTCTCTAATATTACTGCCACCAGTATTGATACGACATAGCGGCACTGTCCTTGTGTCGTATTGTGCCAAGTACAGATCAACCAGGTTTCATCACCTTATTAGGACGACGACTATAATGTCATCGTTCATCGATGTATGCAATCCTTAGTTTAAGTATTAATAATAACATTCCCTAACATCTTGTCTTGCCAGACTAAGCTTCTGAAGACCCATCGCCCCATAAATCTATGTATTCAATCTTTAGGTTAGTATTTTTATCCGCCATTGTGTTCACCTTTTTCCATTTACTTTTCCACAATTGTCATAACGTCTTCCCCTTGCCTCCTTCGTATCCACAGTCCACACTACGCCAATTTACTTCGTGTCATACACCTCTTACCCCAACCAGAGATTGTATAAGATAACCTGGTTACCAGTATCTGTCATAAGTACCCCGAAACAATAACTAAGTACCCTACGAACTGCCGCTGTTGTTGGTATATTTATATTTCATAGAAAACGCAGTTCCCAGGGCCAACTAATAGTATCCATAACCACATAACATGATCACATAACTCTATCTTTTCCAGACTCATATACCACCCCATAGTTGCATTCCCCGGTAGCATTTGGCTAACGTATTCTACTGCCTTTTCAAACTTCCATATCAACTGCAGCCTAATGCCACCCCCACGCCCAGAGACCTTAGGGTCAAATTCCCCTATAGCCCCCTGCACTCCTCCCTCTCATTATAAGGACCCCGCGCTTCTCTACTCTTGTCCGACCTAGCCTCTCTCTCATACCTCTTGAAGATCCTTGAATTGTCCGTTGCTAACGCTCTCCAACCTTTTATATATATACTCCTATCCAGCCTACCTTCACTTAGTAGGCCAGAACAACATTATAACTTTACTAGCCCCTTGCATGCCATCTATTCTCTTACAACCCATTCACAACCCTGCACCCAATGGTCGTCGGTGCGAGGCTAGCCGCCTCGCCAGTAACTAACTTCTATTGCCATACTTCCAGATAAATGTGGCAGAGTTTAGCAACCCAGTCTCCACCACATCCAGCAAACCCTACAATTAACAACCAGCCGAGTAAAACCAGCTAGCTAAGGCACCTTCGGTTTTGGTATTAAGGATGCCCACATCTGTCTCATACACAGAGGGTTATTACAAACACTGGTGATATGGCAAGCCCCTAGCCACAGCCGCCAGACGACTATCACAGAGAGAGGGCGCCCAGCTCCCCCTTTTTGCCCACCCGAGGAGGGAGACCCCCACCCCCGCGGAGGTATACCTGGCCCCTGTTTTGACTTCTGAGTCATTGCCAGGTAGCACAGGAATTCTTCCTATCAATGAACTAACCATGCATGATTAACACCTTTACTAACCTCTATTAACTCACAATAAACCATTTACCTTTCTTGCATACTCTGATCACTAAATTAGCACCTCAGCTATACCATAGAATGAAGATTGAACAATCTAAGAGAGACGCTCGTATCACAGCTGTCCCCATCCTCCTCGCAAAGTAGATCCAGTCTCTCTCCCCTAAATACTTCCAGTATAGCCAAAATAGTACCTCTTACTAAGGCTCAGTTATATGAAAATATAAAGGCTTCCTATAGCCATGTGCCACAACAGTAAATACCATCTTACCTAGTCCCCATATCTATTGAGAGCTCAAATAAGTCCATAAGACTCGAGATCCCTACTGTCTACAGGGTCCAGAACAGAGCCTATAAATCTAGCTCCCGCCCCCAGTCAAATCAGTTGAAAGCTAGACACCAACCAGTGGTCACTACCCTGCAGTTAACTTCTAGCTCTGCCCTTGTGTTGTTCCGGAGTGAGATCCCAGAGCCGGCAGACTCCGTGGCAGATTTGGATAGAAGGACCTGCCCACGTATTTGAGAACTTCGCACATATGGACCCCCTGGACGGCAGCGGAACCAGTCGTTAGCCCCCAACATCATGGACGCAAGATAACCAGGACCAGACCCATCAGATACTACCCAAGATTCCCTTTATCAGTACTAGGCCTACATGTTACAGTGCTGTTTAGAGATTCACTAATTAATATTTCTACGAAGTGGCTATCTCTTTGCCCCAGTATAATTCATATAACCATTCAATTAGGAAGTGCTAAGCGTATCAGTGTTCATTATATAACAGGCGATACTAACTCTCGTAATCAGCCATATGCCCAGATATTATTACCTAGAAGGAAACCCTAGTGATATCTGAAGGTTCGCCCACTGATTTGCGTTCTATGTATTTCTGAGACAAGAATATAAAACTTAGATCAGTACCCCCTGAGGTTACTAGAATTCCCGCACTCTAAAATACGCGTGTCTAATCTAGTCTGTGAACTACTACTTGTGCACCAGAGCTACCAGTAATAAATCTAACAGTGAATATGATTCTATAAGTAACATTGATGGTCTTCGGTATATAAACCTGTTGAATTAAAGCCAGTGATCAGAAGATTAATACCTGAACGTTGGAAGTGGGAGACTAGGCTCCATCCAGATCCACTTATGCTAGTGTTGTTCGATTCTATTATATTGTCTTGCACGAGTATTATGCAGTGGTATATAAATAAACGTGATCATGTAACTTGCTACCATGTGTTTCTTTGTGTTCTCTATTCCTCATATCTTGTATTGTGCATGCAGTCTTATATACCCAGTCATTTAGAACTCACATTACCCAAGTTAAACCTGTAGAAAAACAGGGCATAACAGTTAGTCTAGTCGATATTTGGCCAAGACTACCATCAGTTAATGTTAACTAAACTGACTGAACAATGGGAAGTTGTTTGTTATAATTGTGTAGCCTATGTACTTTTGTTTAATATGTACATAATATATCCGTAGTGATACTACATATTAAATCACTCAATAATATAGATCCCCAGTGGTCGAGTGGGGTAATTTCCAATATTACTATTTTTTGTTCTATGTGAGTGAGGGAGACAAAAGGCAGAATTGCCTGTAGCGAGTGCCTCCCCCATAGTGCTCCCCATAGTTGAAAGAGTAACTGGGCCAAAACCAAGGGACGTTCGAGTCAAAATGCCTGGCCACACAGAGTTTGAAGTAATTTAAGCCATAGGAGAAGGGAAAGACTGATTCTGGGAGAGAGTTCCAGAGCTCAGCTGTTGAATAGAAGAAAGACAGAGTAACGTTTCACTCTTTGGTTGGAGAGTTGCACAGAGTAGGGTTGGGTGGGATTGTGTTGCAAGACGGGTTACTCAGCTATTACTTCAATTTTGTACCAAAATGTGTTAACTATGAAAACTTGGCGTTAATACAACGCCGATGCATTAAATTCATATTTGTCCATTAAATATCGAGAAATCAGTTGATAAGAGATTAATTTGATCATCAGCTGAAATAAAATCGACTATAATAACACAACAAAGCCACTCGCCACTATAGACAGCTTCCTCTCTCCAACACCCCTTCTCTCCTCTCAATATTCTTCGGTAAGTAGATGCGAGGTGCCGTTGCAAAGGCATATCCCCCAATACCTTCACCTGATTTTTTGGGTGTACTATGATTGTAATATGAAAATGTAGCATTCTGGAAAAGACTGAATGTTCCACTTGTGGCAGAATAATGCGATACTGTTATGCCCTGTTTTTCTACAGGATTAACTTGGGTAATGTGGGCTCTATCTGACTGGGTATATAAGGCTGCATGCACAATACAAGGTATGAGGAATAGAGAACACAAAATAAACACACGGTAACACGACACACGATCACTTTTATTTAGATAGGTGAATAAAGAGCATAGAAAGATAGTAAGACTCGTACAAAACAAATAATAGAAGGGAACTGCTAGCATTAGCGGATCTGGATGGAGCCTAGTCTCCCACTTCCAACGTTCAGGTATACTCTTCTGATCACGGATTTAGTTAGCAAGGTTTATTATACTGGAAGACCTCAACGTATTTATGTATTCAATTTCACTAATTAGATTTCTTTCTGGCAGGTCGCGTGCCCAAGTAGCAGCTCACAGTTAGAATTAGATACGCGTATATTTCTGAACACGGCAATTCTAGTAATGTCGCCTGTTAATTAATGAACACTGATACGCTTAGTACGTCCCAGATGGAATGGTTAAATATGAGTTACACTGGGCAAGTTATAGCCACTTCATAGAAAAGTTAATAAGTGAATGTCGAACTGGTACTATAACACTTAGTACTAGTAACATGAATCTTGAATAGTATTTGTGGGTCTGGTCCTGGTTATCTTGCTTCCGGTGATGATGGGGGCTAACGACTGGTTCCTCGGCCGTCCAGGTTGTCCAAAATGTAGGAAGTTCTCAAGTCGGATCTCTTGACGATCGGTGCAGACTACACACTTATATACCCACTAATTTGTGTGAAGGTTATAAGGTGCACGTTGGAACTTGTACATGGACAGCTCTTCTATTTAACTTCTGCCATGGAGTCTGCCGGCTCGGGAATCTCTCAACTCAGGAACAACACAAGGGCAGAGCTAGAGGTTAACTTCAGGGTAGTGACCACTGGTTGGTGTCTAACTTTCAACTGATTTGACTGGGGGCGGGAGCTAGGTTTATAGGCTCGGTTCTGGACCCTGTAGACAATAGGGATCTCGAGTCTTATGGACTTATTTGAGTTCTCAATAGATATGGGGACTAGGTAAGATGGTGATTACTGTTGTGGCACATGGCTATAGGAAGCCTTCAATTTGTGATATAACTGAGCCTTAGTAAAAGGTACTATTTTGGCTATACTGGAAGTATTTATGGGAGGGAGACTGGATCTACTTTGCGGGGAGGACTGGGACAGCTGTGATAGGGGCGTCTCTCTTATATTGCTCAGTCCTCGTTCTATTGCCTAGCTGAGGTGCTAATTTGACTATCCGAGTATGCAAAACAGGTGAATGGGTTATTGTGGGTACAGAGAGGTGAGTAAGGGAGTTAGACATGCATGGTTAGTTCATGGATAGGAAGAATTCCTAGGCTACCTGGCAATGACCCGGAAGTCAAAACAGGGGTCAGGTATACCTCCGCGGGGGTGGGGGTCTCCCTCCTCGGGTGGGTAAAAAAGGGGTAGCCGGGCGCTCTCTCTCTGGGATGGTCGTCCGGCGGCTGTGGCTAGGGGCTTGCCATATCACCAGTGTTTGTAATAACCCTCTGTTTATGAGACAGATGTGGGTCTTCTTAATATCCAAACCGAAGGTGCCTTGGCTAGCTGGTTTTAATCGGTTGGTTGTTAATCGTATGGTTTGCTGGATGTGGTGGAGACTGGTTGCTAACTCTGCCACATTTATCTGGAAGTATGGCAATAGAAGTTAGTTACTGGTGAGGCGGCTAGCCTCGCACCGACGACCATTGGGTGCAGAGTTGTGAATAGGTTGTAAGAGAATAGATGGCATGCAAGGGGTTAGTAAAGTTCTAATGTTCTGGCCTGCTAAGGGAAGGCAGGCTGGATAGGAGTATATATATAAAAGGTTGGAGAGCATTAGCAACGGAAAAATCAAGGATCTTCAAGAGGTATGAGAGAGAGGCTAGGTCGGACAAGAGTCGAGAAGCGCGGGGTATTTTAATGAGAGGGGAGGAGTTCAGGGGGGCTATAGGGAAATTTGACCCTAAGGTCTCTGGGCGTGGGGATGGCATTAGGCTGCAGTTGATATTGGAGTTTGAAAAGGCAGTGAAAGTACGTTAGCCAAATGCTACCGGGGAGTGCAACTATGGGGTGGTATATGAGTCTGGAAAAGATAGAATTATGTGGACTGTGGGGCTGGGGGGGAAGAAGGAGGTGAACTGTAGGTGTGTGCTTGACTGTGGGTAAAGTGGGGAAAAACATGGTGTATTATTCTTCGTCAGTACGAGGGGTTATGGATACTATTAGTTGGCACGAGCTTCTGCACGTCTAGTTGTCCCTGGGAACTGCGTTTTCTATGAAATATATACCAAGAAAAGCGGCAGTTCGTAGGGGTACTTCGTTATTGTTTTGAGGTACTTATGACAGATACTGGTACTAAGGTTATCTATACAATCTCTGGTTGGGGTAAGAGGTGTAGGACACGAAGCAAATTGGCGTAGTGTGGACTGTGGATACGAAGGAGGTGATTGGAAGACGTATAACAATTGTGGAGAAGGAACTGGAAAAAGGTGAACACAATGGCGGATAAAGATACTTAACCTAAGGATTGAATACATAGATTTTATGGGCGATGATTCTTCAGAAACTTAGTCTGGCAAGACAAGATATGTTAGGGAATGTTAACATGTGTACATAAACTAAGGATTGAATACATAGATGAATGACGACATTATAGTCGTCGTCCTAATAAGGTGATGAAAACTGGTTGATCTGCACTTGGCACAATACGACATTAGGACAGTGCCGCTATGTTGTATCAATACTGGTGGCAGTTAATATTATAGAGACACTAACATTAATACTTAAACTAAGGATTAAATACATAGATTTATGGGGGCGATGGGTCTTCAGAAACTTAGTCTGGCAAGACAAGATAGGTTAGGGAATGTTAATATTAATACGTAACCTAAGGATTGAATACATCGATGAACGACGACATTATAGTCGTCGTCCTAATAAGGTGATGAAACCTGGTTGATCTGCACTTGGCATAATACGACACAAGGACAGTGCCGCTATGTCGTATCAATACTGGTGGCAGTTAATATTATAGAGACACTTAGTTACTAGAGGAACAATGCAAGGGGCTACTGAGCACAGGTTACATATATCTATACTCGTCATGGAAATTGATATACGAGGTCTAGG
Organism: Paralithodes platypus; assembly: GCA_032716605.1. Lineage (NCBI taxonomy): Eukaryota > Metazoa > Arthropoda > Malacostraca > Decapoda > Lithodidae > Paralithodes > Paralithodes platypus. The sequence continues at coordinate 27,786 of JAVRFV010000291.1, forward strand.
GACAGGCGTGGGTGTTTTAACTTCTAAGATATATAACATCTACTTCTCGGATGTAAGAACATACATAGATATATGGCTGTCTGCTTTGTTGGCATTGGCTCAACCTGGGGACAGGGCATGGGTGTTTTTAATATGAATGTATATTCCTGTTCATCATCATTGTAGTTAGAAGTGTAGGACACGAGGGGGTAGTGTACGTGAGGTGTGGAAAAATGGTCAGTTTAGAAGGGGTAGGTAGGTGCGGCCTGGAGCTGCTTAGCCCTGCGGGCTTGGGCCTGTCTGAATTGGCTGGCTCGGTCAGCTGGTCCTTTCGTTCTGTGGGCCTTTCTTTCGGGTGTTTCTGTGTGGTGTTCGTTCGTGGCTTCTGTGGTGGGCTTCTCGTTCTGGGGCATTTTACTTCCCTCTCCTTCATTATAGGCTCGTCCCCGAGCCTCAAGGGTGAAGTAAAAAGAAGCATAGTTATGGTGGGTCATTTTGAGGGTATTTAGAAGTTTCCACCAAGCAAGAGAGCGACGGTCAGGTTTCTTTTGTAGGTCAATGTATACCTGTAAGAATGTGTCCTCTGTGTTGTGACGGGCGGTTGCCCGGGCTTGAGGTGCGCGTTGTAGACGTAAGTGTCCAGTGGGTTTTTTTACTTTAACCTTTCGTATGAATGGTTTGTAGCTTTCCCCCGCGGGGGTCGGAGTGAGGTATGTGGGACTGACAGGAGGTCTGTTTAGTGTGGTGAATGGGTTACTAACCGACGGGGGATTAACGTCTGACAACAGAGCTGGGGATGAAGGGGGAACATGAGTCTGGATTTCTTTTGGTTTTCTTGGGCGGTGTTGTAGGCTGGCAAAATCTAGTGAGGCAATGCGCAAGATAGGTTTAGGTAAGGTGTGTGACGGAAGTGTGTGAGAAGGAAGGGGTGTGTGTGTTGTGTGGCTTGGGTCTTTAGTGTCGGAACGGGGTGTTATTTTTATCTCACCGTCTTTAAATCTGATGGGTCTGTTGATTATTCTACCTCGGGCGGTTCTGGTGGGAAGGTAGAAGTTTGTCGTGGGACTTGAGTCGCTCGACGATGTTTTATATTGAGGGGAGGAACGTTTTACAGGTAAAGGACATGTGGGGGTTCTCTCAGGTGTGACTTTGTGGGGGGATTCCTTAGGGGGGGGGTTGGTTGGGGGTTCGGTGAGATGAGGAGGTTGGTCGATGTGTGGGTGGGATGGTGGGGATCGTGGAGGGGAAAGGGGCGGATGCGGGGGGGGCTAGACGGGTGGGTAGGGAGTGTAGATTTAAGTTGGAGGGTTGGGGGTAGGGACGTGTGTGGGGTGTGTCGTTTGGTGAGGTTGGTGATTTGCTGGTGGTGGAAGTGGGCAGTTTTATGGGTGTTTGGTGGGGGTTGAGAGGGGATGAGGTTGAAGAGGAAGGTATGTGTTTTCTTGCGGGGGTGGGGGTTGTTACTTCTGGACTATAGTTAGAGGGTTTATGGTGTTTAGGGGTGATTATTCGTCTTCTTTCCCTTTGTGGAGGAGAAGTCGACGAAGAAGAAGAGGAGGAGGTTAGTGGTCTGGCAGCCCTACGGAATTTGGTTAGCAGGGTGTGTTTCCTGGAGGTTTTAAAAAGTTTTTGTCGTGGGCGTAGGTTGTAGCGTGAGGTTACTGAGGTAGATTGTGTGGTGTGTTTGGGTGTGTACTTGGTTTTGGGTAGGGTGTGTGGTTTTCTTAGTGTGGTGCCTGGGGAATGTATGTCAGGGCTAGACGGCAGAGTTTCTGTTGTGGTCGGGGTTGTGGGGGGAGGCTTTCGTATTTGGATAAGCGGGGGAGGTACTTGATTATCAGAAGTGAACGAAGGTGTCATGGTGGAAGAGGGTGTGATAGTGGGGGCTTGGGGTTTGTGGAGGTTAGTTCGGGGGGTATGTTGAGGAATGATCTGTCTGTTCGGTGTCGGAGGGCTTAGGACCTTAGGGGTTTGTGTGGGGATTTTCATAGCTTGAGTGTATGGTGTAATAGGGGTGTTTAATTCTGGTTCAGCCGTGTGGGGTGGGGTATTGTCTTGTGGTTGGAGTGGTTTAAACGCTCGGACGAATCTAGTTCGGAACGTGCGAGTCACGCCGTGATAGTCGATGGTGACTTGATAGGCGTTTTGGACTTGTATGATGGTGTAGGGCCCGACATAGCGAGGGCCTAACTTGTTGGTGATAGGGAGGTTGGCTACCATTACGGTGTCATGGATGGCGAAAGGGTTTTTTGTCATTGGTGTTATCAGTTTTGGTGTCCTGACAGGTTTGGGCGGTATGGAGGGTGTTTTGCAGATGTTGCAATGGGTCAATTGTGGAGGTGGTGGAGGGAAGGTGAGCGTGGTGGTGGAACGGCAGTAACAGGGGGGGTACGCCGTAAACACGTTCATGAGGGGAAATACCGTCTTCTCGGGGACAGGTGTTCATGCCCCATTGTATCATTTTTAGTTGTGATGGTCAGTCTGTGGTGTTAAAAACAATCATTTTTGTTCGCAACTGATTGTTGATGGTGCGATGGCTGCATTCGCATATAGCATTTCCTTGAGGCCAGTATGGGGATGAGTGTTTAATCTTAATGCCACATTGTTGGGTGAACTGTTGCCAAACGTGTCCACTAAACTCGGGGGCATTGTCGGATAGAAGAGCAAGGGGCAGACCGAATATAGGGAATACTTCTGTGGCAAGCAGTGTGGCGACTGTGGTGGCTGTGTGGTCTTTAGCTGGGCAGGCTATTAAAATTTTTGAATAGACGCCCACAAATGTGACGATATAGCGCTTGACAGCGTAAGGAGGGAACGGGCCCATGATGTCGAGGGATAGGACTTGGAACGGTTTGGTAGCCGACAAGGTACCAGCTGGGCCTGGGGTGCGTGATCTAGCCAGGAATTAAAGGTAGGGTCAAGGATACTGGCCTCAATACCATCAAAAGGCCCCGACTAGTGTTACTGCTGAGAATCTCAAGACATACTTGGCTGATAATCTACATATAAATATAGAGGTAAGACAGCTGACCACCCTCTCCAGGTCCACTACCTGTGCCTCCTTTTGTATAACTAGCGAATGTCCAGATCCAGATGTTTTCATGAATCCTGACCTGTGGCCAGAAGATGCATATGTCAACTGGTACAGAGAACCAAGACAATATCCCAATGAGGACAGTGCAGAGGCTTCTGGGACTTGGAGGCATCGCACACCACTATCCAACTCGCAGTAATGGAGGGGATACCAACAACAGCAGCAAGTATAAAAGTAACTTCATACATTTGCAGAGGACTCCCCAAAACAAAGAGGAATCTCCTGTTGCGACCTGACATCGTATCTACATTAAGGACCAGTGACATAGTCTGCCTTCAGGAAACCTGGTACACAAAACAGGACTTAGGTAATTTGAACATATTAGATAAAGATTTCCATGGGTACGGGGTCTCCACTACGGACACACGTGATGGTATTGTGGCAGGTCACCCCCCAGGGGGAGTTACAATAATGTGGAGATCGTGCCTAGATAGTGTAATTAAAACCATTGAGACAAATTTAAGCTGGTGTGCGGGAATACAGCTGGAAGTGGGACACAGAAAATTTGCAATATTTTGTGTTTACTTACCGTATCAGTGTGCAGAAAATGAAGAACTTTATTTGGAAAAGTTAGGGGAGCTTGGTGGCCTAATTTCTGAATTAGAGATAACGTGTTACTCAGTGGTAGGTGATTGGAATGCTACCCCTCACGAGTTGGGTGGTTCCATGTTTGCTAAACATATGTTAAGGTTTTGTGAGGAGCAAGGTTTAATTTTGTCCTCCAAAAACCTGCTTCCAGAAAATAGCTATACATATGTTAGTGAAGCATGGGAGACCAGGTCGTGGCTTGATCATGCAATCTCTAGCTCTGACTTTCATGACTCTATCTCAGAAATGGCCATAAGATACGACATTACGGATGACGACCACATACCTATAGAATTAACAATCCAAATTAATAAAGCACCGGAAATAACAGAAACTAGCAATAGCATCAAGGCAAAAGTTCCATGGAATGTAATCTCAAATGAAGAGTGCCAAATGTACTGTGATAAAACCAAGGACTTATTAAATAGGGTGCAATATGATGGTAATGGTGTAGCACAATGCAGGGATCCAAAATGTAGTGATGCACAACACAGAAAGGACATTATTACATTTTACAATAGTATATAACATTCTTTATCAAAAGCGGGGGAAAGTATTTTTAATAGCCGTAAATATAAGTCCTCATTCAATAAGCCAGGTTGGCAAGACTATGTGGCTGACCTGTATCAGGCCTCCAGAGATGCTAGGTCCCATTGGCTTGAAGTAGGTCAGCCTAGACAGGGGCCTATATTTGAACTTCACAAAAGAGCAAAGGCTAGGACCAAATATGCCATTAGATTTATTAAGCAAAATGAAAACCAATTAAGGAAGGAAGCCCTTGCAAAGAGTCTGGCAGAAAAGGATACTAACTGTTTTTGGAAGGACATCAGATCCATGCAAAATTGTAACACACCATTACCTGTCAGTGTTGAGGGGGTTACGGGTGAAGAGAACATTGCTGACTTATGGAAAACTCATTTTAAGGAACTACTTAACAGTGTAAACCAAAGGTCTACTAATGGTGCAATTCAATATGTGAAAGATAGTAATTATGAAGACATTAAAGTGACTGAAAGTGATCTTGAGAATGCCATAAGAAAACTTAACCTAAATAAAGCTTGTGGGCTGGATGGTATATATGCAGAACATCTTAAATATGCAGATAAGTTGTTAATAGATAAACTTAGTTCTTGCATCACCAGTCTATTTACGCATGGTGTCCTGCCGGAATCTATGATATCCGTAATACTTGTTCCTGTCATTAAAGATAAATCAGGTAAAATTACAGCAAAAGACAACTACCGCCCAGTAGCACTTGCTAGTGTGGTGAGTAAGGTAGTTGAAATGATAATGCTAGAAAGAATGTCTGCATATATTGTCACCAGCAGCAATCAGTTTGGCTTTAAGAAAAATCACGGCACAGACCAATGCATATATGTGAAAGAAGTGATTGATACATACAACAAACTAAATAGCTCAATTTTCTCTTGTTTTCTTGATGCAAGTAAGGCTTTTGATAGGGTGTGTCACAAAACCTTATTTGAAAAATTAGTTAACAGGGGAGTGCCTAGCTATATTGTTAGGATACTTATTTTCTGGTATGCTAATCAAAAAATGTGTGTAAGATGGGGCAACATCCTGTCAGGCTCTTTCGCCGTAACCAATGGTGTTAGGCAGGGGGGGATATTGTCTCCGTATCTTTTCAACGTCTACATGGATGATCTTAGTCTGGAGCTGAACAAGACTCGCACTGGGTGCTGTATTGGCAGCACCATTGTAAATCATCTCATGTATGCTGATGACCTAGCCTTAATCGCGCCCTCTGGAGCAGGACTGGATAATTATTAAGAGTATGTGAAAAATTTGGAATCGAACATTCAGTCAAATTTAATCCTATAAAGAGCAATATCATAATATTTAAATCTAACCTTCTATTGAAATCAAAGCTACCTAAATTCCATTTGTATGAAGAAATTATAGAAGAAGTAAGTAAAGTAAAGTATCTAGGACACTATATTTCATGTGATCGCTCAGATGATGAGGATATGGGTCGTCAGCGAAGGCAACTTTACATGCAGGGAAATTCAATATTAAAGGTGGGGGCTCATGGGTTGAGATAAACATGGAATGATAACCGCCAAGCTGTACATAATAATCTTGCAAAATGCAATGGCACTGAAATAATTATTAACAATGGTATAAAGGATTTTGTGGATCGTCTATACCGGGCCTGTGACGTCACACCAGTGTAAGTCCACCATCCAGTCTAGGATGAGGATACTGGTGTGATGTCACTATGACGTCACAGGCCCGGTATAGACGATCCGCAAAATCCTTTATACCATTGTTAATAATTATTTCAGTGACATTGCATTTTACAAGATAATTATATGCAGGTTGGCGATTATTTGTCCATGTTTACCTCAACCCATGAGCCCCCACCTTTAAGAAAATTTCATATGTGCACATGGGATACAAAAATAACATTGTTCAACTCCTACTGCTCACCAATGTATACAGCACAACTATGGTGGAACTATAAGAAAATGACAGTGAATAGACTAAGTATCTCATATCACAATATCATGAAAATGTTTCTGGGGCTCTCAAAATATGAGAGTACAAGTACGCTATGTGCCTATATGAACTTACACTGTTACAAATCACTCATTAGAAAGCTAACATATAAATTCATTCAGCGCCTTAACACTTCTGAGAACAGGATCATTAAAATGCTACAAACTCCAAGCATAGTGTACACCTCCAGGATCCAGGCACACTGGAGGAAGTTGCTCTTATTTTAACCTTAAGTAATGATTTCAGGTCTGCTACTCTACAGAATTAGCATACCGGTACTGATCCTCATAGTGCAGTACAGTACCGATATTCCTATACTGTACTGTAGCAACATACTGTACCGGAAGCTAAATGATGTGAGGCATGGTACTGTACACAATTAGGACAGTGGTTTTGGTAACACAGTAGTTTGATGACCACTGTTTTTGGTTGAGGCAGTGCTGTGAACTACATGATAGCAAGCTGGGTATTATTTAATTTCTTTTTATTTTATGTAGCCTATGTACAGTAGCTTATATATTTATATATTTATGTTACTGTAAGGTATATATGGACCCCAGTATGGTCCCCTCTGTACTGTGTGAGTCTGAAATAAAGTATTATTATTATTATTATTATTATTATTATTATCCTTTCCCAATAAACACGGTTTGCAGGATTCTGTCACTCGTTGTGCAATTTTGGAGGGGTTGGGGGTCCAGTATTGGTCTGTGAAAATTTTTAACATCTTCTTTTGTCCAAGGTGTATGCCGTTTCCCTCGTGGATGGCAATCATGTAGTCATGGGCAATGGTGGGGTCCAAGATTATGTGACCAGTGTCTGTGGCAAGTTGATCTCCCCAGCGAGTCAGTCCCCTGAAGACATTTAACGGTATCCAGGTGGGTCTGATTCTTGCTTCCCAAGATTGAATTAGGGAGGGGGCTGAGGGGGCATTATGTCGGGGGGTGGGGGTAGATACCAACTCAGTGTTTTGTAAGGCGGCTAGGTTGGTGGGGGGGTCTTTTGGTACTGGCAAACGTGACAGGGCGTCTGCATTGGTATGGAGTTTGCCTGGACGATATTGTATGGTAAAGTCGTAGTCCTCTAGTGTCTCCCTCCAACGTACCAAAATGGCTGAGTTGGTTTCGCACCTACGCAGCCATTGTAAAGATTGATGGTCGGTAATTATGTCGAGTTTTGTGCCCAACACAAATGACCGGAAGTGGCTGAGTGCCCAAATGATCCCTAAGCACTCTCTCTTGGTGGCTGCGTAATTCTGTTGTGTTTGGGTGAGGGTGGAGCTGGCATACGCTATCACATGTTCCTCTCCGTCTCTGACTTGAGCTAAAACTGCACCCATGGCGTACAGAGATACGTCGGTATAAAGACGGAAAGGTTTTTGGTAGGCAGGGAAAGCGACAATCGGGGCTTGGATTAGCTTTTGCTTCAAAGTGTCAAACGCGAGTTCTCTTTCAGGTGTCCAGGTGAACGGGGTGTCTTTGGGGGTGAGTTGGTGGAGGGGTCTGGCTATGGTGGCAAAGTTGGGGACGAAACATCTGTAGTATGTGGCTAAACCTAGAAACGAACGTACTCCTTTAACAGTGGTGGGTGGGGGTTTGGTTTTGTATGGCTTGAAGTTTCTTTGGGTCTGGCGCAATACCATGTTCAGATATCACGTGGCCGAGGAAATCTACCTTATTCCGGGCAATCTCGCACTTTGAGGGTTTTAATTTCAACCCGGCGGCTCGGATTCTTTGAAGGACTTGTCTCAACCTGAGGAGGTGTTCTTCCCAGGTTAGTGAGTACACAATAATATCGTCCAGATAGGCTAGACAGGTTTCCCAGGTTAGGCCATGTAATACCGCTTCCATCAAACGGGAGAAAGTGGCGGGTCCGTTACAGAGGCCAAAAGGTAGGACGTTAAATTCATAGTGATGGCCACCACTCGTGGAAAATGCTGTTTTCTTTTGGTCCTCGGCCTTGATAGGCACTTGCCAATACCCTGCTTGCAAGTCAAGGGTAGTGAACCATTTGGATCCGTGTAGGGAGTCAAGGGAATCGTCTATTTGGGGTAAGGGCGTAGCGTCTTTAATGGTTACGTCATTTAACCTCCTGTAATCGACGCCAAAACGGGTTGTCCCATCTTTCTTTTTGACTAAGACAACAGGGGAAGACCAGGGGCTAATGGACTGGGTGGCAATCCCGGCCTCTAACATTTCCTGGACTTGGCGTTCCTCTTCCTGACGTTGTATGGGGTTCTTTCTACGGGATGGTTGTCGTATGGGGGGGCCTGTGGTGTTAATGATGTGTTGTTCTACATCAGTCTGTCCGATTTCGGTGGGTTGTTGGGCAAACACGTCACTGAATTCCAGCAGTAGGTCATACATGCCGTTCTTTTGGTGGTCAGATAATGTCTCAGGGAGAGGGGGCAATTGGAGGCTGGTAGGGGTGTCGTTAAAATCTATGGGGAGGTCATCGAAAGTTTCGAGGTCTCCTATAATGAGACCTTTTGGTAGTGTCAGGGATTCCTCTGAGATATTTGCCACGAGAATGTGGTTGATGCGAGCGGAAATGATGGCGGGTTGTAAGAGGCAACGATGGGGGTTGGGGGACGTGGTAGTGGGGGAAAATATCATGTGCGTTTGGGGTATGGGCCGCAGGTTCACCCATTTTTGATGGTGGGGGGGAATTTGGCATTTATCCTGAACTATAGCTGGGCTAATGATGGTGGGGGATTGACTGGCGAGCAGGTGCTTGCTACTTATAAGGGGGGCAAGGTCGCTTTGGTGGGGGTCACGCGTGAGGGGGGGATTAACGGCGCGTGTGGGAGGATCAGTGGGGCGTGGTGTGAGGGGGTTAGAAAACGGGAGTTGTTGGAGGGACTGCGGAGGGTTGGTGGGGGAAGCGTGATATATAGAAGATGGGTTATTGTTGGAGGACTGATGTAAGGATATGTGGTGGTTAGAAGGAATTTGCGGAGCGTTGTCGGTGGCAGTGACGGTTTGTTTGGAGTTTATATGGATTTGGTGGTTTTGTTTGTCATGAGAGGGCGAGTCAAGTGTGGGGTTGTGAAGTTTTCTAGGGGTGTGAATTGTGTGGGGGTGGAAGGGAGCTACTGACGGAAAACTGTCACAAGGGGGATTGGGGTGGGTGTGGACTAGCTGGACATTTCTGGGGGCATGGTGGGAACATGGTTGTGTCCCTCGGTCGGCACGCGTGAGGGGGAGATTAACGGCGCGTGCGGGCGGTTCAGAGTGGTGAGAGGTGAGCGAGTTAGAAAACGGAATTTGTTGGGGGGACTGCGGAGGGTTGGTGGGGAAAAAGTTAGGTGTAGAACATGGGTTATTGGTGGAGGACTGGTGTATTGATGTGGTGTTGTTAACAGGACGAACGTGGGGAACTTTCTTGGTGGCAGTCAAGGTCTGGTTAAAAGTGATGTGGGGCGGGTGGGTTTGTTTGTCATGAGAGGGTGAGTCAAGTGTGGGGTTGTGAATTTTTTTAGGGGTGTGAATTGTATGGGGGTGCAAGGGAGCTACTGACGGAAAATTGTCACAAGGGAATTGTTGTGGGTTGTGGGATAGCTGAACATTTCTGGGGGCATGGGGGAAATTTTGTTGGGTACATTGATCGGCATTTTCCCTGGAAACATGTGTACATAAACATTGGATGGAATTATGGTTACATATATCAGAGTCTGTCCTGAAAACATGGGAGGATTTATCCGGGACTGAATGAAGAGAATGGAGGGGATTACCGAGAGGGAGTTGCTTGGACTTGTCTTCTTTCGTTTGTTGAGGCATTTGGTTACTGAATGGGGTGAGATTTTGAGGGGACTCAGGGCAAGGGGGGGATTTAGGAGTCACCTTAGTGCTAGCTGCAACTTGGTAACCCTGACTCAGGGTTTGTTGAGGGGATTTTTTTTTTTTTTTTTTAATGGGTTTCTGCGTGATGGGTTTGTCAGAGGCTTTGGGTTGGATTTTTTTTTAATGATATCAGCCTTTGGCCGCAGTCGACCTGGGCCTGGAGTTTTTGAAGGAGGTCAAGTCCAAGGAAACCATCATAATGTTTACAGTTGCAGGAAAATACTGTGAATGTGTGATAACAACGAGCATGGGGGGGCAGGAGTAGTTACTGATAGGGGCAAAGTGTCTCCTAGGAGATTTAAGTAAGTATCAGCAGCTGAGATTAGTTCTGCTTTGGTGGTTATTAACCCGGCAAGCGCTATAGGCCTCACGGAAGGCTTCTATAGGGAACGCGATAGGCCTCACGGAAGCAAGACCATAAAAAAAGCCTTCCATAAAAAAAAAGGGCCTATCAAAACAAAGGAATTTGTCTCTAGGTGAGATAATTCCCCTCCAGTACTCATCCATGTAAATCTCACCCACCCCCCTCCCCTCCTTCCCCACCTTATTCCCCCCTCCCTCCCCTCCTCAATTATCACCTATTTTTCCTCTTATTATCATCATTTATCGGTTATATTTTTCTCTCCCGCGATAATGTAGCACAAGTGGGTTGCAGAAAAGATCGTTATGCAACACCCAGACACCGGCCCACACCGCCCTGCTCGTCTCAGTTACCTCACAGACAGCGAGAGAGGAGGGTTGCCTGTGGCTCTCTCTCGCCTGAGATTATGACCGGGTGGCCAATATCTTCGTTTTTCACCACCCAAATGCTTTTCCCATTTATTTTAGCACTCTTGAAGGTTCATATATACATCATATATGTAAAATAAAAGCATACCGAAAACAAATAATGCTCTATATTGTAAATATAACGAATTCTGTCAGAATCCAAGGCTAGAAATGCACAAATAACTACCCTAGCCCCTAGGTCTATTTAGCGCTTGTCAGGAAATTAACAAAGGGCCAAATAGTCGGTGGTGTAGATCATAGTAATTTTTGAACAAACATGACTTGGCAGCTCCCGTGTCGATTAACAAGCGGACAGGAATGTCCTTGATTTTGGCCATGTAATAAATGGGGGCAGTGCGGTCAGTTATGGCGTCCCCCGCCGAGGCCATCTTGGGCGGGGGGTACTTTAAAAATCCTGGGAATCGGTATCTACCTCCTCCAGGGTTTCCTCGGTATCCTCTGAGGTCATGTTAGGGGCTATTTCTCCAGTGTGTCTTTCTTCCATCTCTTCCTCTTGTCCCAACTCCTCTTCATTTACAGAAATGCGAGGAGTAAAGGGGCGAGATTTGGCAGAGTCACGAATTTGATGGAAAGCACACTGAGCATTACAGGCAGGGAAATCATAGGGGTTGATAATTACTAAGGTAGGGTTTTTACTTTGGTAGGTGTTGTAGTTCCTGTTCCGATTGAAGATTCTGCGTGGCGGGGTACGTTGGAACTGGGGCCTACTGGGTTGGGGCTTTCCGGAAGGGTAGGTGGGTCTGTTTGTGGAAGGATGAGGCTGGATAGGCATTCTTGGAGTTTTGGTGGTCGGGTTGCTGCGGATTGCGTGGGAAACCTCTTGATTGCAGCGATTTGGGTGGGTGCTTCTGTGCGCACGGCCAAAATACGTAGGATTGTGATGAGATCTTTTTGGTATCCGACGAAATCGTGCACACTGAAATGGTCTTTTACTGCTGAGGGCAATATAGACACAAGGTTGACCAGAATTTGCTGTTCTTGTTGGATTCTGGTCAACGTGGGGAAAGAAACTTTTATGTGTTGGGCAATCTTATTCACTGTGGCATCTAAATCGCCTTCGAATTTAGTGTCTTGGATACGGGTGTGGGCCACGAAAACGCCCAACGAAGGATTAATGGCTTCTATCACTATTGGGCGAAATTCGTCCCAGGTGAGAGCAGGGTGCACTTGATAGGCAACCAGGGAAACGGCTTTTCCCAGGTGCGTTAATGTTACGGCTATTTTTTCTGCGTCCGTGGTATAAACTAGGTCAAGTACGGGTTTCACTATGTCCATGAATGTTTCGATCTCATAAGTTTCTCCATCATAATGGGGGATGGGAATGTGAGAACGGTGCGCCATGATGTTATCGTGTTCTGGCTGTTCCAAACTTGCAATGTAATGCAACCTTTTATCCGAATCAAGAACCACTGCTGCCGCCAATGTTATGCCCTGTTTTTCTACAGGATTAACTTGGGTAATGTGAGCTCTATCTGACTGGGTATATAAGGCTGCATGCACAATACAAGGTATGAGGAATAGAGAACACAAAATAAACACACGGTAATACGACACACGATCACGTTATTTAGATAGGTGAATAAAGAGCATAGAAAGATAGTAAGACTCGTACAAGACAATATAATAGAAGGGAACTGCTACCATTAGCGGATCTGGATGGAGCCTAGTCTCCCACTTCCAACGTTCAGGTATTAATCTTCTGATCACGGATTTAGTTAGAAAAGTTTATTATACTGGAAGACCTCAATGTATTTATAGATTCATATTCACTAATTAGATTTCTTTCTGGCAGGTCGCGTGCCCAAGTAGCAGCTCACAGTTAGAATTAGATACGCGTATATTTTAGAGCACGGCAATTCTAGTAACCTCAAGGGGGTACTGATCTAAGATTTATATTCTTGTGACAGAAATACGTAGAACACAAATCAGTGGGCGAACATCAGATATCACTAGGGTTTCACTTCTATGTAATAATATCTGAATAAGGTAATTACGAGAGTCAAGGTCGCCTGTTAATAAATAAACACTGATACGCTTAGTACGTCCCTAATGGAATGGTTAAATATGAGTTATACTGGGGCAAAGATATAGCCACTTCATAGAAAAGTTAATAAGTGAATCTCTAAATAGCACTGTAACAATGTAGTACTGAGTGAATCTTGGGTAGTATTTGATGGGTCTGGTCCTGGTTATCTTGCGTCCGTGATGTTGGGGGCTAATGACTGGTTCCGTGGCCGTCCAGGGGGTCCATATGTAGGAAGTTCTCAAGTACGTGGACAGGTCCTTCTATCCAAATCTGCCACGGAGTCTGCCAGCTCTGGAACTCTCAACTCAGCAACCAACAAGGATAGAGCTCGAGGTTAGCTCTGGTGACCAACCTGGGTTGGTGTCTATCTTTCAACTGATTTTACTGGGGGCTGGAACTGGGTTTATAGGCTCGGTTTTGGACCCTGTAGCCCATAGGGATCTCGAGTCTTATGGAATTATTTGAGCTCTCAATAGATACGGGGACTAGGTAAGGTGGTGATTACTGTTGTGGCACATGGCTATAGGGAGCCTTCATAATGTGATATAACTGAGCCTTAGTAAGAGGTACAATTTTGGCTATATTGGAAGTATTTAGGGGAGGGAGACTGGATCTACTTTGCGAGGAGGATTGAGACAGCTGTGATAGGAGCGTCTCTCTTAGATTGTTCAATCTTCATTCTATGGTATAGCGGAGGTGCTAATTTAGTGATCAGAGTATGCAAGAAAGGTAAATGGGTTATTGTGGGTTAATAGAGGTTAGTAAAGGGGTTAGTCATGCATGGTTAGTTCATTGATAGGAAGAATTCCTGTGCTACCTGGCAATGACCCAGAAGTCAAAACAGGGGTCAGGTATACCTCCTCGGGTGGGTAAAAATGGGGTAGCTGTGCGCGTCCTCTCTCTGTGATGGTCGTCCGGGCGGCTGTGGCTGGGGGCTTGCCATATTACAGTGTTTGTAATAACCCTCTGTTTATGAGACAGATGTGGGTGTTCGTAATACTAAAACCGAAGGTGCCTTGACCAGCTGGTTTAATTTGTTGGGTTGTTAATTGCATGGTTTGTTGGATGTGGGGGAGACTGGGTTGCTAACTCTGCCACATTTATCTGGAAGTATGGCAATAGAAGTTAGTCACTGGCGAGGCGGCTAGCCTCGCACTGACGATCATTGGGTACAGGGTTGTGAATGGGTTGTGAGGGAATAGATGGCATGCAAAGGGTTAGTAAAGTTCTAATGTTGTTCCGTCCTACTAAGGGAAGCTAGGCTGGATAGGAGTATATATATAAAAGGTTGGAGAATGTTAGCAACGGAAAAATCAAGGATATTCAGGAGGTATGGTGGTGTGGCTAGGTCGGAAAGGAGTGAAGCAGCGTGGGGGGTTAATGAGAGGGAGAGGATTAAGGAGGGCTACGTGGAAGTTTGACCCTAAGGTCTCTGGGCGTAGGGGTGGCATTAGCCTACAGTTGATATTGGAGTTAATGACAGGGGAAGCATGTTAGCCAAACGCTACCGGGGATGAGCAATATGTGGTGGTATATAAGTCTGGAAAGGATAGAATCATGTGGACTGTGGGGCTGTGTGAAAGAGGAGGTTAACTGTAGGTGTGTGCTTGATTGTGGATAAAAGTAGGGAAAAACATGGTGTATTATTACTCGTCAATACGAGGGGTTATGGACACTATTATTTGACACGATTTCTGGCTGATCTAGTTGTCCCTGGGAACTGCGTTTTCTATGAAATATAGACCAAAGAAAAGCGGCAGTTCGTAGGGGTACTTCGTTATTGTTTCTCAGGTACTTATGATAGGCAATGGTAACAAAAGGTTATCTATACAATCTCTGGTTGGGGTAAGAATTAAAAGTTAGCGAAGCAAATTGGCGTAGTCATGCTGTGGTCTTACAGGAGGTGGTTAGCTATATACAATGGTGGAGAAGTAACTGGAAAAAGGTGAACACATGGGGTTTTAACATACTTCTCGGATGGAAGAGACATAGATTTATGGGACGGTGGTCCTTCAGAAACTTAGTCTGGCAAGACAAGGTATTTTAAGGGTGAACATATTACTTCTCGGATGGAAAGAACATACATAGATTTATGGCTGTCTGAACTGGTTGGCATTGGCTCAATACGACATTAGGACAGGGCATGGGTGTGTTAACCTGGGAGGAACATACATAGATTTATGGGGCGATTGGTCTTCAGAGACTTAGTCTGGCAAGACAAGGTATTTTAGGGTATGTTGATATTAATATCCTAACCTAGGGACAGGGCATGGGTGTATTAACTTAAGGTGTATTTATGTTCATCATCATGTAGGTAGAGGTGTAGGACACGAGGGTAGTGTATACGCGAGGTGGGGGAAAGGGTTGTGAATTGTAAAGGGGTCGGTTTGAGGCTAGGCGCCGCGCCGCTCGTGACCTAGGATAGTGACCCTTAATGCGCTGGACATAGGGGTGGCATTCCCCTACGATCGAACAGGTAGAGTGGTGTGTGCAGCGGGGCGTGAAGGATAAGTGGACAGGATGACCCAAAACAGGGGACCACTAAGCATAGGGTCACGAAGCAAAAATAGAGTAGTGTGGATTGTGGATACGAAGGAGGTGATTGGAAGACGTATAACAATTGTGGAAAAGTAAATGGAAGAGATGAACACAATGGCGGATAAAAGATAATTAACCTAAGGATTGAATACATACATGAATGACGACATTATAGCCGTCGTCCTAATAAGATGATGAAACCTGGTTGGTCTGCACGTGGCACAATACGACACAAGGACAGTGCCGCTATGTCGTATCAATACTGGTGGCATACTCCGGTTAATATTATATATACACTTAGTTAATAGTTACTAGAAGAACAAGACAAGGGGCGGGCGACTGAGCACGGGGGTACATATATCTATACTCGTCATGGAAAGGGAGATACGAGGTAGCTTTCCTGCAGCTCTCCTGATAATCGTCTGCAGATTGGTCATAGTGAGTTTATCCGAATTAACAGGCCTAAATCAATACAATAACTGGCATAGGGTTATCGGGTGTATAGAGTCGTGGTTAAAGGTTGGGAATATATAGTTAGTGGATAAAACCATGGGAGGTTAGAGACATAGAATTGTTAGAATTGGGGGCTATGATTGTTATATAACTAAATACAGGGCTGACGTAATCACGATCTGATTTGGTGTGAAATGGAAGTTAAGGTGTCTTAGATCGCCTCGAACCTACACAATGAAAGTATTATAGTCTGTATGGTGGTTACCTAATTAAATACATACTTAGGTGGTACATCAAGAATATCAGTGAGTAAAGTATTGTGGTTTGTATATTAGAAGACTGTGATTGAGAGACGTATAATATGTGGAATGAATTAAGAGAGAGAGGGAGAGAGACCAAATCGTGAAAGGAAAAGGGGCCTGGGATCTATACATACTTAGGTGGTACATCAAGAATATCAGTGAATAAAGTATTGTGGTTTGTATATTAGAAGACTGTGATTGAGAGACGTATAATATGTGGAATGAATTGAGAGAGAGGGAGAGAGACCAAATCGGAAAAGGAAAAGGGGCCTGGGATCTCGTTGGGGATGGGAGTTTCGCTCTGAGGATTTTCGTTCCTGTGGCTCGTTAGGGTTGGAGGTTTCGTTCTCAGGTTTTTCGTACCACAACGTTCCTGTGGTATTTTATGCACACTTCTGAATACTCGTACAAGACAAATGATAGAATTGAACAACACTAGCATAAGTGGATCTGGATGGAGCCTAGTCTCCCACTTCCAACGTTCAGGTATTAATCTTCTGATCACTGGCTTTATTCACAAGTTATTATACTGGAGACCATCAATGTTACTTATAGATTCAAATTCACTGTTAGATTTATTACTGGTAGCTCTGGTGCACAAGTAGTAGTTCACAGACTAGATTAGACACGCGTATTTTAGAGCACGGGAATTCTAGTAACCTCAGGGGGTACTGATCTAAGTTTTATATTCTTATAGCAGAAATACGTAGAACGCAAATCAGTGGGCGAACATTAGATATCACTAGGGTTTCACTTCTATGTAATAATATCTGGATATATGGGTAATTACGAGAGTTAATATCGCCTGTTAATTAATCAACACTGATACGCTTAGCACTTCCTAATGGAATGGTTATATATGAATTATACTGAGGCAAAGATATAGCCACTTCGTAGAAATATTAATAAGTGAGTCTCTAAATAGTACTGTAACACTGTAGCACTAATAGAGTGAATCTTGGGTAGTATTTGATTGGTCTGGTCCTGGTTATCTTGCGTCCGTGATGTTGGGGGCTAACGACTGGTTCCGCGGCCGTCCAGGTGGTCCATATGTAGGAAGTTCTCAAGTACGTGGACAGGTCCTTCTTTCTAAATCTGCTACGGAGTCTGCCAGCTCTGGAACTCAATTCTCAGCAATCAACAATGATAGAGCTCGAGGTCAACTCTGGTGACCAACCCTAGTTGGTGTCTATCTTTCAACTGATTTTACTGCGGGCTGGAGCTTGGTTTATAGGCTCGGTTTTGGACCCTGTAGGCCATAGGGATCTCGAGTTTTGATGGACTTATTTGAGCTCTCAATTGATACGGGAACTAGGTAAGGTGGTGATTACTGTTGTGGCACATGGCTATATGGAACCTTCATAATGGAATATATCTGAGCCTTAGTAAGAGGTACTATTTTGGCTATACTGGAAGTATTTAGGGGAGAGAGACTGGATCTACTTTGCGAGGAGGACTGGGACAGCTGTGATAGGAGCGTCTCTCTTAGATTGCTCAGTCTTCATTCTATGGTATAGCTGAGGTGCTAATTTGGTTATCAGAGTATGCAAGAAAGGTTAATGGGTTATTGTGGGTTAATAGAGGTTAGTAAAGGTGTTAGTCATACATGGTTAGTTCATTGATAGGAAGAATTCCTGTGCTACCTGGCAATGACCCGGAAGTCAAAACAGGGGTCAGGTATACCTCCGCAGGGGTGGGGGCCTCCCTCCTCGGGTGGGTGAGAGGGGTAGGTGCGCGTCCTCTCTCGGTGATGGTCGTCCGGGCGGCTGTGGCTGGGGGCTTGCCATATTACAAGTGTTTGTAATAACCCTCTGTTTATGAGACAGATGTGGGTGTTCGTAAGACCAAAACCGAAGGTGCCTTGACCAGCTGGTTTAATTGGTTGGGTTGTTAATTGCATGGTTTGTTGGATATGGTGGAGACTGGGTTGCTAACTCTGCCACATTTATCTGGAAGTATGGCAACAGAAGTTAGTCACTGGCGAGGCGGCTAGCCTCGCACTGACGATCATTTGGTACAGGGTTGTGAATGGGTTGTGAGGGAATAGATGGCATGCAAAGGGTTAGTAAAGTTCTAATGGTGTTCCTTCCTACTGGGGGAAGGTAGGCTGGATAGGAGTATATATACAAAAGGTTTGAGAATGTTAGTAACGGAAAAGTTAAGGATATTCAGGGGGTGTGGTGGAGAGGCTAGGTTAGGAGGGAGTGGAGGAGCGTGGGGGGTTAACGAGAGGGAGAGGGTTAAGGGGGGCTACGTGGAAGTTTGACCCTAAGGTCTCTGGGCGTAGGGGTGGCATTAGACTACAGTTGGTATGTTACCCAAACGCTACCGGGGGATGAGCAATATGTGGTGGTATATGAGTCTGGAAAGGATAGAATCATGTGGACTGTGGGGCTGTGGGGAAGAGGAGGTTAACTGTAGGTGTGTGCTTGACTGTGGATAAAAGTAGAGAAAAACATGGTGTATTATTACTCGTCAATACGAGGGGTTATGGACACTATTATTTGACACGATTTCTTGCTGATCTAGTTGTCCCTGGGAACTGCGTTTTCTATGAAATATAGACCAAAGAAAGCGGCAGTTCGTAGGGGTACTTCGTTATTGTTTCGTGGTAGATATGTGTCGAGACAATGGTAAAAAAGGGTTATCTATACAATCTCTGGTTGGGGTAAGAATTAGAGTTACTGCATGGTGGCTAACATCTTCAGTCATTATCTCGTCTAGGTCTTACAGGAATAATGGTTATATATACAATGGTGTACCCGTGGGTATCATAGTTTCTTATCAATTATGACATGGGGGTTAACATATTACTTCTCGGATGGAGGAACATACATAGATATATGAGGGCGGTTGGTCTTCAGAAACTTAGTCTGGCAAGACAAGGTATTTTAGGGGGTTAACATATTACTTCTCGGATGGAAGAACATACATAGATTTATGGGGGTGGTTGGTCTTCAGAAACTTAGTCTGGCAAGACAGGGGTTAACATATTACTTCTCGGATGGAAGAACATACATAGATTTATGGGGGTGGTTGGTCTTCTGAAACTTAGTCTGGCAAGACAAGGTATTTTTAGGGGGTTAACATATTACTTTTCGGATGGAAGAGCATACATAGATTTATGCCTGTCTGAACTGGTTGGCATTGGCTCAACCTAGGGACAGGGCATGGGTGTATTAAATTAAGGTGTATTCATGTTCATCATCATGTAGGTAGAGTCTGGCGGGTCAGAGGTGTAGGACAAGAGGGGTAGTGGATACGCGAGGTGGGGGAGGGTTGTGAATTGTAAAGGGGTGGTTTGAGGCTAGACACCGCGCCGCTCGTGACCTAGGATAGTGACCCTTAATGCGCTGGACATAGGGGTGGCATTTCCCTACGATCGAACAGGTAGGGTGGTGTGTGCAGCAGGGCGTGAAGGATAAGCGGACAGGATGACCCAAACAGGGTACCACTGAGTATAGGGTCACGAAGCAAAATAGAGTAGTGTGGATTGTGGATACAAAGGATGTGATTGGAAGACGTATAACAATTGTGGAAAAGTAAATGGAAGAGATGAACACAATGGCGGATAAAAGATAATTAACCTAAGGATTGAATACATGCATGAATGACGACATTATAGCCGTCGTCCTAATAAGATGATGAAACCGGGTTGGTATGCACGTGGCACAATACGACACAAGGACAGTGCCGCTATGTCGTATCAATACTGGTGGCATACTCCGGTTAATATTATATATACACTTAGTTACTAGAAGAACAAGGCAAGGGGGGGCGACTGAGCACGGGGGTACATATGTCTATACTCGTCATGGAAAGAGAGATACGAGGTAGCTTTCCTGCATCTCTCCTGATAATCGTCTGCAGATTGGTCATAGTGAGTTTATCCGAATTAACAGGCCTAAATCAATACACTAACTGGCATAGGGTTATCGGGTTTATAGAGTCGTGGTTAAAGGTTGGGAATCCATAGTTAGTGGATAAAACAACGGGAGGTTAGAGACATAGAATTGCTAGAATTGGGGGGGACTCTGATTGTTATAACTAAATACAGGGCTGACGTAATCACGATCTGATTTGGTGTGAAATGGAAGCTAAGGTGTCTTAGATCGCCTCGAACCTACACAATGAAAGTATTATAGCCTGTATGGTGGTTACCTAATTAAATACATACTTAGGTGGTACATCAAGAATATCAGTGAGTAAAGTATTGTGGTTTGTATATTAGAAGACTGTGATTGAGAGACGTATAATATGTGGAATGAATTGAGAGAGAGGGAGAGAGAGACCAAATCGGGAATGGAAAAGGGGCCTGGGATCTCGTTGGGGATGGGAGTTTCGCTCTCAGGATTTTCGTTCCTGTGGCTCGTTAGGGTTGGAGGTTTCGTTCTCAGGTTTTTCGTTCCTGTGGTATTTTAATATGTAGGCCCACCAATGATAAAGAAAGCGTTCAAACAAAAACGACACCTTTTCCAGTCCATCGGAGATAGGCTAGTGGGGGTGCTTGAAAACGCGGCTCACTGATTTGAAAGAGATTAACTATCAAAACACGCAACGTTGACAAACTTTAATAATCAGTGCTTCGAACAATGTATTTACATACGATATACCGGTATGTAATAATAATGGTCAATATTTACGAGCCGCACCACAGCTGGGATCTCATTTCTAATGGTAGTTTTGGGTTCCTATCATTTTATGCTTCATTGCTATATAATTGTTATCCAGTGATCGAGTGTGAGTGAATCAAACAGGAAACAGTGCAAAGTTAATTCAGTTGTTGAAACTGTAACAAATTTTACACTTCTTACACTGCATCGCTACAACGAACATAATGACTAATCAATTAATGCTTAGTATTCTCTAAGGATGTGCGTCCTTTGCAGGAGGGACTGCAGTGTGATTGCAATCTATGGCAACACCGAACCTGTGGTACTCTGGCATCACAAAGAAAGCATACAGAAAAGCAGTGTGAGAGGGGCTGGGAATCAGCTGGAATTGTCATTTTTGCTATGAACAATCAACAAATTTGCACCCCATCGCAGAAAGTTCTAGACTTTCACAGGCTGAACACCCCCAGGAAGAAATAATGGTTATTATATTTTATCACTGACTCCTCTGTTATAATAAAGTTGTTTAAACAAAAATTAAAAGCAGTGTCTCACCACGTTGCTGTCTGTTTGAATGCTAGAGGTCCTTCCTAAACTAACTAATAAAGATTATGTATAAAAATATACATATATTTTATCACTGACTCCTGTAATAATAAAGTTGTTTTAAATTGTTTATAGACTGTTTATTTAGCCTACGATTCGATTCGTAGAGTAGCCTAGAATAAAGACCATAAGCAAGGGCATTAGGCCATGTGGTCCGAGTTGGTATTTAATGGGCCGAGTTGGTAATGGGCCATGTGGGCCGAGTTGGTATATAATGGGCCGAATTGGTGTTTAATGGGCCGAGTTGGACGGTATTCATCACCCAGTCCACTGCCACCACCATCACAAGAGCCAAGGTTAGGTTACTGGAACTACCACCAACACTTCAGCAACAGTCTCTTCCAATATGGCCTACCTATTTGAAACAGGGTAGGCCCCTATAGTCCAACTTGGCTCACTGTTTCACCATTAGGTTTTTTGTAGGGTTATTTGTGTAGTATGACTGGCAATCTTGTAAGTGACCCACGAGGTAAAGCTAACCTTCTTGCAGATATTTTCTCCACCAACTCAACCTTAGATGAAATAAATCAAGATGTCCCTGTACTTAATTTTAATTCACCTGAAATTCCCTCACTTAAGATCCACACCAGACATGTCAAAACTATTTTGCAGAATCTCTCAGTAGATAAGGCTCCTGGTCCAGATGAAATTCCTCCAATAGTACTTAAGAATTGCTCCTTGGTGCTCGCTCCTGTATTGGCAAAATTTTTCCGTCTGTGTACTCATACCTCATGCTTCCCAGTACCCTGGAAAGAAGCAAACATCCATCCAGTTCCTAAAAAAGGTGCCTCTTCAGATCCATCAAACTACAGACCAATAGCTATAACTTCCACTCTTGGCAAAGTTTTTGAAATTATATTAAATAATCACATAATTAAGCATCTGGAGAATAATAAATTATCAGTGATAGGCAATATGGTTTTAGACGATGTCGATCAACTGCAGACATTCTTTGCCTTCTTACGCATCAAATCAACCAAGCTACAGACCAACATGGTGAAACACATACAATAGCACTGGATATCAAAGGCATTTGATAGAGTCTGGCATCAATCCTTATTGTCGAAGATGTCACACTACGGCCTTGCATCATTAGTTCCACTAATTTCTTCTTATCTTCATAACAGAAAAATACGTGTAATGGTAGATGGCCTTATTTCTCAATTTCACTCAATAAATGCTGGTGTTCCCCAGGGATCAGTTTTGGCCCCAACTCTGTTCCTCATTCATATCAATGATCTCATATCTACCACTCATAATCCAATACATTCCTACGCAGATGACTCAACACTCCACAGTTCCTTCACATTTACCAATTCTTTCACCCAACCCGATCTTATAATTCAAAAATAAACACTGCAATTTCTCTGAACCAGGACCTTTCTAGAATTAATGAATGGGGACAAGAGAATCTAGTTTCCTTTAATGCACAGAAAACCAAGTACATTCAATTTTCTAACCGACAGAATCTCACTGACTCCCATATATTTTTTAATGATGTAAATATTCCCACTTCCCCTAGTATTGACATTCTCGGTGTAACATTAACTACTAACTTGAGCTGGACACATTATGTTAGAAGCATTGCTAAGAATGCCTCTAAAAAACTGGGACTCCTGTACAGAGTTCGCGAATTCTTCACTGACGAGCAGTTGGCCGTAATATATAAAAGTCATGTGCGCTCTCAGATGGATTACTGTTCACCTCTGTGGGGTGGAAGTGGAGTGGTTGCATTGAGGCAGTTGGACAAAATTCAAAATTTTATTAATCAATAACCCTGCAATCACACAGGACCTTCCTACATTAGCCATACGAAGAAACGTTGCATCCCTTGCATTATTCTACAGATATTTTCACAGCAATTGTTCCGAGGAACTTGCTTCAATTGTGCCGCCTCTCCACATCTTTCCCCGTAGAACTAGGGCAGCTGAGAGCGCCCATGAATTTACACTTTCTCCTCCACAATGCAGAACTTCTGCTTATCAGAATTCATTTATCCCCAGAGCTACTACTCTTTGGAATTCACTTCCCTCGAATTGCTTTCCACAAACTTACAATCAACAAATGTTTAAATCCAGTTGTTACAAACATTTTATGAATGGAGGATGCCTTTAGGCACATGGACCTTTTTGTTTTATCTGTGTTTTTCCTTCCTCCGTTCATTGTCTCTTAAAAAAAAAAAAAAAAAAGTATAGTTCACAAGTGGTTCATTAAACACTTATGGTCTAAAAGTGGATTATACAGTCACGTTATCACTGATCACTTAAAGGGTATAGGGGGAGAGTTTCTGGACCCCCTTACTCATGTTTAGCCCCAATAGTTTTCTGTTTTTAAGACCTTTCACCACATTTAGGTGTCAACTTTGTTCCTGGCGAGCAGAACTTTGTTCCTGGCGAGCAATAGCAAGCCTGCAATTTGGTAGAAAATTGGCCTTCGAGGACATATTTCTACAGAAAAATTAAAAAAAAAATAATAATAAAGGCTAGAAACAAATAAATAAAGTAACCCCCTCTTAAGTACGTCGAGTTAACCTTGGAAAACAATTAATTCCAGATAAAAAAAACGGTCACAGAAGCCAAAATTTCGAAAAAATAGCACAATATTCAGAACACACGTCTACCACCCACCGAACTCAACCACAAAATAAAACCATCCCCTGCCTCTCCCTACCCCTCCCCTCAGTTTCCTACCCCCCCCACCTCCCTCCCTCCCTCTCCCCCTCCCCTCAGTTTCCTACCCCCCCCCCCCCCTCCCTCCCTCCCTCTCCCCCTCCCCTCAGTTTCCTCACCCCCCTCCCCTTATCCCCTTCACCCCCATTACGTAAATTTCATTGTATTCTGGTTACCAACCCCTGGCAAACAACAGTTATTGTCGTTATCGAGTACTTGGAACCCCACCACTTTTTGACGAATGCTAGACTACTCGCCCCACGGGACAGCTCGGCCAGGACAGCTCGGCCCACGGCGAGACAGATCGGCCCAGTAAAAACGAGACAGCTCGGCCCCGTGTTAATTACAAGACAACTCTACCTGCTACTCTGTAATAGGGGACTGGAATGCTAATCTGAAGGACATGAGTAACTCTCTGTTTGCTAGTCATATGACTAACTTCTGTGGTGAGCATGATCTAATTATCTCTTCTCAGCTCATGCTCCCTCATAGTAGTTACACATGTGTCAGTGCAGCATGGGGCTCAACGTCTTGGCTAGATCATACCGTAGCTAGTGCTGATTTCCATGATATGATAACAAATATGGAAATTCAGTATACATATACAGATGAAGATCATATCCCATTGACCTTAACAGCTAGTTTGGAAAGAGCGCCAGAATTAACCCAGTCAAACAATAGTGTAAATCCAAAACTGCCATGGGGCGGGCTTGACGAGGAGGAGTGTGAGCAATTTTGCACTTTAACACACACTCTCCTTTCTGAGCTTGATCCTGGCAGTGAGGATGCCATTACCTGTGAAGACCCCAATTGTGTTAATGCTAGTCATCGAGAAGAAGTCAGCAAGCTGTACAATAATATTATATCTTGTCTTACTAAGGCTAGTGACATAGTATTTCACAAGCATAACAAAAATTACTCTTTTAACAAACCTGGGTGGAATGACCATGTTTCAGAACTATACCAGGCATCCCGAGATGCTCGTAGTGTATGGCTGGATCATAACAAACCGAGACAGGGACCCATTTTTGACATGTTCACCAGACTAAAGGCTAGATGCAAGTATGCAATCAGATATATAAAAAACAATGAAAATGTATTAAGAAGAGAAGCATTGGCCAAAAACTTTGCTAGCAGACACATTGGCCTTCTGGAAGGATATTAAAAAAATGCATAATAGCTGCACACCTCTACCCGTTAGTGTAGTTGGGATCTCTGGTACTAATAACATAGCCAATCTTTGGAAAACACATTACCAAACTTTGTTTAACTCTGTTGGGCACCAAGGAAATACCATTGCTGCTACAACAGAGTGTAACAAAGAAGAAAATATGACACAATTAAAGTTACAAGTGAAAAAATCAAGGCTGCAATAAGTAGGCTAGATGCTAACAAATCCTGTGGTTTTGATGGTATATATGCTGAACATTTGAAGTACTCCTCCACTCTCCTCTTGGAGAAACTCAGCAGTTGCTTTACCAGCTTTCTAATCCATGGTTTCCTACCAGAATCTATGATGTCCGTTACCTTGATACCAGTAATTAAAGACAAGGCTGGCAAAATTACATCAAAAGACAACTATAGACCTATTGCCCTTGCCAGTATTGTAAGTAAGATACTAGAGTTAATCATTTTAGACAGAATCTCAGTGTATATCTCAACTAATAGTAATCAATTTGGTTTTAAAAAGAATCATGGTACGGACCAGTGCATCTACACTCTGAAGGAGCTAGTGGATGGGTACATCAAAATGAACAGCTCTATTTTTGCATGCTTTCTTGATGCTAGTAAGGCATTTGACAGAGTCTGCCACAATATCCTGTTTGATAAATTAGCAACAAGGGGAGTGCCATCCTATATACTGAGAATCTTGAAGTACTGGTACGCCAATCAAACATTTAATGTAAGATGGGGTAACATTATTTCGGATTCCTTTACAGTAACCAATGGAGTGAGACAGGGTAGTATTCTCTCACCTTACTTATTCAATGTATATATGGATGAATTAAGTGATAAATTGAATAAAGAGCAGATTGGATGTTATGGTGGGAATAAAATCATCAACCATCTCATGTATGCTGATGATCTGGTCATTATTGCACCGTCTTCTGCGGGTCTGAGCAAACTTCTTGATATATGTGAATCTTTTGGTAGTAAACATTGTGTTAAATTCAACCCACTGAAAAGTGCTGTTCTTATATTTAGATCAAAATTACTGTATAAAAGTAAACTGCCAAATTTCTCACTCAATAATCAAATTATTCAAGAAGTAAACAAAATAAAATACCTGGGACACATTATCTCAAACGATTGCTCAGATGATGCAGATATCGGCCGTCAGCGCAGACAGCTATATTTACGTGGTAACACCATCTTGAGAAAATTCCACATGTGTAATTGGGAAACTAAAGTCACTTTGTTCCGGACATATTGTTCCTCTATGTACACGGCCCATTTGTGATGGAAGTATAAGAGAGCCACCATAAATGGTCTGTGTACATCCTATCATAATATACTCAAGATGTTCATTGGTCTCTCTAAATATGAAAGCACTAGTATGGTGTGCACACTGTTGGATGTGCAGTGCTGTCGGGCTGTCATCAGGAGACTGGTGTACAGCTTTTCGCAGCGACTGCAATCCTCCAGTAACACGCTGATTGTAGCTCTTTGGTCTAGTGATCATATCTATGAATCCCGTATTATATCTCACTGGCAGAAGCTGCTGCACACATAGTATGTACTGTAATGTAATATATAGGTCTAATTGAACTATGAGCAATGATCTGTGCAATAGGTGTTAACCAACATTGAGCAATAGCCTTAGTTAGCCTATCTGTGTTATATTGTGACAAAATGTGATATGTGCTCTATTCTGTAAATAGGCCTACTGTATTTTTTATTTTATTGTGTCTTTATTAATATATCTTTGTGTATAATTATTATCTGTGCTCTGACGAGAAGTGTATGTGATATGGACCATTAGGTCGTACTGTATTTATACTGTATCTATCTTATGTGTCTGGAATAAAGAATTATTATTATTATTATTATTATATTATTATTATTATTAACTCTTAACCTCTCCGCGGCGCACAGGGGGTTTTCTACAGGGTAAGACTGTGCGCACCTATGATGATTTTGGGACCTATTACCAATTTCGATAAAAAGTACATCATCGTGTAGGGAATGTTTGCGTGCATCGGCCCATATATATTTGACCCCCCAAAAAATGTTTGGGGGGGGTGGGGGAACGGTCCGTAGATGAAAAATGTAGAGCGAATGGCACCGCGCGGCTAGATTGTCATCGAGCGGCGAGATTTCCCTGCCGAATTTTCACGCGCCCAGGGGATAGGAGGAGGGGGTGGGTTACCGCGTATTATCACGTATATCTCCTTTTTTGAGCCCTTTTAGGCTACGTAGAGTATGTATACGTGTGTAGGCCACCCATATAACAATGAATATGCCTCATAGTGACCAAAAATTGCAATATATAAGGGAATTATAAGAGAATTTTTAGGCGGGAATGAAGATGTGTTGGAGGTTTGGCGGCAATTTATGAGCTGAGAGTGTGGTTTACGCCATACATATCACGTATATCTTGTACGTAGAGCACTGTCATGCTATAATACAGACTTGTACGTATGTATACGTGCCATATATCAAAATATATACCACATATAGACCAATTCATGCGATATTTACGCACATTATCAATGAGTTTCTATGCGTGAACCAAGGTGTGAGTGAGTTGTGCTGGGAATGAAAGGGGGAGAGGGTGTGTTACGCCATAAATATCACGTAAATCTTGTATTTAGAGCACTGTCATGCTATAATAAAGACGTGTACGTATGTAGGCGTCCCATATAACAAGGAATATACCGCATATAGCCCAATTGATGCGATATTTACGCAAATTGTGAATGTGTTTCTAGCAGACGGAAGCCTGAAACGGTGGGTTGGGGGTGGGTGGGTGGGAGGGAGGCATGCAGGGGTGCAGTGAGTGAGTGAGTGAGTCGTGGAGAGATGGAAGTCAGGCAGATCTCTAGATAGATAACCAGCTTTGTGATAATTGTGGAGGCGCCCGAGGCGTATGGATGTCTTGGTATTTTGAACCTTATGTCTACCAGATGTCTGGTGTTCGTTGCCACCAACAGGTCTACAATAACATGAGTCAGGAATGGAGAGAGAGAGATAGAAACTGAGACATGCGTATGTCGTACGTATAAATGGACTTCAGAATTGCATTTTTATGCAAGCAGACATTGCATTTTAGACACATGTGAAGTACCACAGAAACATGTAGGCCATTGACTGTAAATAAAGTACTATATTATAGACCACCAGCGACGGTGGTCAGTAAACACAGGCAGATTGCCTTTTGTGATAAAGGGCTAAATATAGAATGGTGTCTCCTTACACTTGCGAAAGGGTAGATTGCCACCAGAGAAACGTTTACTTATTTATTTCCAAGTAATATGCAATCTAAATGTATATTCGAGACCTACTGCAATTATTTGTATGACAGTCATGACTATGTATAATCCAATATACGCGCGTAGGCGAGACATAAGAAAGCTGGTTGAGCAATTTTCGACACCCACACAGTTATTATTCTTTTTTATTTACAATATTATACAATACAAATGTATTTGTGAAGAGTATTTTATCCATTATTGTATTTATACAAATTTTGTTCCCAGACAGAGCTGCTGTTGCTGGTGTAGCTGGGGCATAAAGGAGCGGCAAGGGTCACCGCTTGACCGTGTGAAAATGAGTGGAGTCGCACTGAGAGGGGCAATTTTGCTTAGTGTTTGGGCAATTTTTGACAGAATAAAGTTATATAATTACTAATTCTTGACAGAGACAAACTTTTATAAACCTTGGCATGATATAATTGATAATCCCATCAATTTACAAACGTAAATTGGTGGGATAATTCATTTTTGTTTGTATATTGTCATTTCGATTGTAGACACGAAGTTTTGAGTGATATTTGGTATGAGCTACTGTGGCATGGTTGGTAAGGTCGCGGACTGGAAAACTCAAAGTGTGGTAGGGTTGTGTGATCGAATCCAGGAGGGGGTTATGGGGAAGGTTTTATATTGTCTAGAAAAAAAAAAAAAATTTGTTTTTACAAGATCATGCCATTGTATTCAAACAATATGAAATATTCATAGAATATATCATATTGTAAGAATACAATGACATGACCTTGTTTGTTTTTTGTTTTTTTATTGTTTTTTTTTATTATCTTAGTAGGTTTGACAGGATTTATTGAAACATATTTATTTTTGTACAATTCATTTGAGGTAAGAAAATAATTATATACACATTACTTTGGCTAATAACAAACATATATATTGATATACTAAAAAAAGAAGGCATATTACATGTAAATCTTTGAAACTTATAAACTAAATAATGAAACATACAATTATATAATGTAAAAGCTATATCACAGGGACATCTTTGGAACTTATACATTATATAATATATATGTTACATTATGAGGTAGCGTGATCAATTAGGTCAGGTCAGGTAAGGTAGGGCGCGAGTCCAGGACAGGGCGGGGCAGGGGGCGAGTCCAGGGCAGGGCACGGGGCGAGTCCAGGGCAGGGCAGGGCAGGGCGACACTCAATAATTCTTGAAGGTGTGGTAGTCCCTGAAGCAGTCACCCAGGCAGAGTGGAACTTTGCACTCGGCGCACATTGAGGTGACTCTTTTGGTGACATGGGGTTTCCTGACACTGGAGCTGCAGACGGTGCACTGCGCCTGCCTGTGACGAGTGCCAAGCAACTCAGTATTGATGGGGTAGTGTCTTTCGACACCCAGCTGGATGCGATCAGGAACGTGATCCCCACGCCATGCCGTACGTCTGTGAGTGGTGGTGCCATACTTCTCCAGGAATTGGTATGAGACGTTGTAGACGAACTCCCGGAATTTCAGCTTCTGGTTTGGGGCCATATCCTTTTTCACCAACCACAAGTTGTAGGCGTTCAGCATCGTTATATCAACTAGGTGGAGGTAGAGCTTGTGATACCACTTCACAGTCTTCCTCAGACACTCAACGCCTGACAGCTGACAGTCAGACTTGTCCACCAGGCGCATGTTCTTAGTGTAGTCCACTACCATGTCGGGCTTGTAGATTGTCTTCCTGGTTCGGTAGTGGATTTTGCCAGAATCCACCTGGGCACCTGTGTGGACGGTGGAAAGCAGGTGGACGTCTCGCTTATCCTTCCACTTTAGGGCTATCACTTTCCCACACTTCTCGAGCTGCTTGTATTTCTGCCCCTTTCGTCGCCTTCTTCGCACATGCCTCTCGCAGTGTTCCTGGGCCAGGTCGTCTTCTGAAGGTGTGTCACTGGAGGAGGCATCTGTGAGAGGAATGACATTACCTGTGAACTTTGGCATAAACTTTCTTGTCTTTCTGACAGTCCCACATGACCCCGTTTGGTTGTCATGAAGAAACTGGCAGAGAGCAGGAGAAGTATACCAGTTGTCAGTGTAGATGATGTGGCCTTTGCCCAGGTAAGGTGCCAACATTTTCCTGACGATGGCACCTGACATGCCCATGGGGTCATTGGCAGCGGCTTTCGGTATGTCAATGTCAGTGCCTGTGTACACGATCATGTCAAGCACTATTCCAGTTTCGCAGTCACACAAAACGAAGAGCTTGATTCCGAAACTATGCCTTTTCAAGGGGATATACTGTTTGAAAACAAGACGTCCTTTGAAGAGCACGAGCGACTCATCAATCACCAAATTGAGGAAGGGGTAAAAGTATTTCCTATACCTCTCCAACAACATGGTGAACACATCCCGAACTTTCCATAGCCTGTCAATCCTGTTAGGATTTTCGTTGTCTGCAAAGTGCATAAATCTTAGCAGCAACAAAAATCTGTCACGAGTCATGAACTTATTGAAAGTTGGGGTGGCGATGAGAGGGTCGTGCTTCCAATAGTGTTGCAACACATGCTTCTTGATCAGAGGCATGAGGAACAACAAGGCAAAGAACGTCATAAATTCTTCCACAGTCGTATCCACCCAGCCTCGTATTCTCGCTTTTGGAGAAAGGACGTCCAATCTGCCAAACACCCACCTGTAGTAGGCGTTTGTTTGGGCAACGATGTACGTTATTACCTCCATGTCGAAAAAAGCGAGGAAGAAGTCGCTTTCGTTCGCTTGATCATCACAGGGCCAGTCGTCAGTTGTTCCTGACGTCCCAGGATTGAACTGGGGCACGTCAGGTACAAAATTGACCCCGTCAGACCAATCGAACGAAGGCAGCTCAGGGATCGAAATGTCGTCTGCGTCTGCTTCATCGTCTGAAATATCGCTTCCATGGTCGCGATACAGCACTTCATCATCATCACCCTCCTCTTCACTTAACAGACGATGCCCTTCCTCATTTTCGTCACCGACGTCGGACTCACTCCCACTGTCCACTCCCAAATCCCCCCACCCTTGGTCCCGTGCTAGGGCTTCGTCGTCAAAACCTGGGCTGCCAATGTCCTGCGAATCACCATCAAACAGCAGGGCGGCATACTTTGATGGTGTCAGAGTTTTCCGGGTCACTTTTGGACGTGCGGGAGTCTTATGGACAGGGACAGCAGAGGCGGTGGCAGGGGCGGCGGCAGGGGCGGCGGCAGGGGCAGCAGTGGTGCGTGGCCTTGATGGCAAGATGATGGTGGTGCCTGTCGCCCTTCTCTCTGTTCCTTGGGCATGGGCGGCATGGGCGGCAGGGGCAGCAGGGGCAACAGGGGCAGCAGGGCCGGCAGGGACACCAGGGCCAGCAGGGCCAGCAGTCGCTTTCCCTCTCCCTTTCCCCTTCCCCTTCCCCTTCCCTGTTCCTTGGGCAGGGGCGGCAGGGGCAGCAGGGGCGGCAGGGGCGGCAGGGGTGGCAGGGGCAGCCGGGCCAGGGGCGGCTGGTGGTGGTGGTGGTGGTAGGGGCACTGTGGCTGGCGTACGGGTTCTCTTCCCTACGCCCGTGCCTTTAATTTTTCCTGCCCCTGCAGGTTCTGCAGCCCTAGGGCGGCCTCCTGCGTCGCTCGTACCGGTGGCAGGGGTGGCAGGGGTGGCAGTGGTGGCAGTGGTGGTGGTAGTGGTTGTTGTAGTGGCCTGGGTCGTGGTGGCAGTGTCCCGAAACACCAATGACCTCTGTACCTTTCTCGTGCTTGCACGTGTTTTTCGTGCTTTGGGTGCAGGTGTTTCGTCCTCCGAGCTGTAGGGCGTGTCGTACTGGTAGCTAGGGTCTTTAGCAGCCACCCTCTGCCTTCCACGGCGGCTAACACCACCAGAAGGAGGGCTGGTTGTGTCATCAGGGAGCGAGCGTGAGGGACGTGTGGGCTCCATGACTAGTGCGTGGTTACTGGCGCGGTGGTGATTGCACGAGTGCGGGGCGAGCGTTTGGTGGGGTGGTGTCGAGAGTTGACATGTAGTAATATACCCACACCAATTTTCAGCCGCCTGGCTATAAACGCGCGGTTTTGGTACGCGTTCAAAAGCTCTACTCTTAAGAGTCTCCCCGCAGTCCGCCGGGGGAACTCTTATGAGTCTCCCGGCAGCTCCCGGGTTAATTAACCTAACCTAACTTACACATTATGAATCGAGAGAACTAGCGTATGACATAATTATACAATAAACGAACATTTCGCCCACATTACACACACGCCATAAACGGGAGGCCATGTATGCAGCACCAAATCCTGCAAATCCTGTCCTCTGCACATGCGTGAGAATCTTAGGCCCCTTGGCACAATTTTTTTTTCCTTTATACTATTATATTATCTTAGCCTAACCTAACTGTTATGCCCGGTCCAAATTGGAACGCGAGATATTCTGAGTGCAATGATTAACTCTCTAACTGGAGAAGTATACCTTTAACTTTAATAAAGAGACAACACGGCAGGAGAATAAGTACACAGGCGACAAGTTAACATGGGTTTTATTCGCTTTACACCTGGTTCATGGAGGAGCAATATATCTAATTCTGGAACACTGAGATCATCAAAATGGCACCAATGGTAAATAGAGCATACAAATAATAATATGATTAGCAATTATAAGGCAAGAGTCGAACAATGGGTCCGGACTCAATTTAACAATAACTCCTCGGATACAATTATAGAGTATCCAAAATAGTGGAGGCTTACCTCCCACTCAACTAGAGCTCAAGCAAGATCTCAGCAAGGTAACAAGAGTGCAGTAATGGCAGATGTCGTCTGGATCATACTATGATGTCCCCGGCAATAGTGACGTTAACTGACTCTAAAGCAACAATGACCAAGTGGTCATCAACAATAAGGTGGGCTCTGAAAGGCTCACAAATGAACTGAATTCTACAGGTGTGCTAGATCTCACCTGGCAAGATTATTTATTCTAAAACTACTTGTGTGGCAACTAGCAAGATGCGGAAGGCTGATACAACAATCGTCGGGAGCTGAGATAGAGTGAGATCTATTCGAGTTATTAACCTGACAGAATGTTAAGTGAATGAGGCTAGAAGTTATACAAGGGAACAAGGTTACGTGTAAATATGTGTGTATGTCATATGCTGTGGGTCTTATATAGGCGCGTCCCCTCTGACGGGCTATGGGAGACCAATAACCCGGGAATGTGCGGATATAAGGATCCCCTGATAGTTATGTCTAATGTGTCCTGGCAAGTGGGCAGATTAACGTCAATTTACGTAGAGAGAGGAAAGTCCTCTCGCAAGACGTTATTTAGTGAGAACCCCTGAAGATAACTTCAACCACTACCCTGAGACAACTCTATACCCATAAACCGTAATAAGGCACTTAAAGGAGAGCTGGAGTGAAGAGGTGCCGTAGATCGAGGGAGAATCCAGTGGTCCAGGAGGGCGGCTGGGGTGTGGTACTTCCGGATGTTGGTCCGGGATTAGGCTGCACTCCTACGTCCTTACAGCTCCTGGCTCCTCTGTGCCTACCACGGGAGACACCCGGGTTCCTCTTGCACTCCGCGTGAGCAGGGACTTACTAAGAGTATGCCGGAGTTCTGCTACAGGGTTTGGTGGGGGGTTATGGCGACTAGCATAATGGTCTGTATAGAGTTGCAAGCAGTCTATCCAGTGACACTATGGTTAGTCTAAGGTTTGGGACAATTAAATTACTCCCTTGCAATCTCCTCTGGAACCACAGGACTAATACAGTAAATAGAGGACAGTGAAGGTGAGGCCCAAAGTGGGTTGCACAATCTAGTCCTCTTCCTGAAGGGGGGAACCCGACCTGGTCGTCTCTAAGTACTGCACTATCCTTATAATCCCTTGAAAGGAACAAGACAGGAATCCTTATTTACTTGGTCTAGGCACAGCATCGAAGGCCAGGAAGGTGGGGCCCAAAGTGGGTTGCACAAGCTAGTCCTCTTCCTGAAGGGGGGAACCCGACCTGGTCGTCTCCGATCACTGCACACAGCTTCAAGTGTGAACACCAGCTATTCTGGTTGCTTTTACCCAGATAAAAAAGATACCAAAGGCAAGCTTAGTTACTGATGTCCAGACTGGCTGAGTACTTGTGAATATTCTTGCCCAGACTTAAGGCACCCTGCTTGAGAGGATCAAAGGCGCTGGGGTGGTGTCCGCGCGTGGTGGTTAGGTCCTTGTAGTCCTGGGAGTGGTGCGCCTGGACTTTTGGCTGGCCCTTGTAGATGTAGCTGGAGGAAGATTACTCAGGGCAGATCTGTACACATTATGGGGTGATGGCTTCCTGGTGGGAGAGGAAGTGGAGGAGTTTCTTACAATGGATGATGACTTATTCTGGGGGTTAAGACTTATTGTTGGCTGGAAGGATAGGCAAGTTTTGGTTTATGAGTGACTTTAACCCGGGACAATGGTTTAGATTGAATGGATGCAAGAGCTTTAGGTTCCTTGATAGGGGATATGAAAGGCAATCTGGGGAAGAGAGGTTTTGGTTCTGAAAGAGCTTTAGGTTCTTTGATAGGGGATATGAAAGGTAATTTAGGTAACAACCTGGTACCACCTGTGGTTGTGTAGCTAGGTTGAGGAGTTACTGGGCTGGCTGATGGGGGTTTGTAATGGTTACCCCTGCGATGGTCATTTTCTTTGGCTCTGGTGGTTAAAGAAAATGACTTGCCGTGGGTGACTGGTGTGGTCCACTCGGGACGGACGTGTCCCACTCGTTCCACCGTTATCTTGGCGATACGGGCAGGGGCAGGTTTGTCGTGGGTCTGGATGGCAGGGGGAAGGCTGTCCGAAGGCTTAGTTGGCTTTGTCGCATGGCTGTGACAAGCTGGAGATGCGGTAACACCGTTCCTAGACCGCATCTCACTACCGTCGGGCAGAGAAAAGTCCCGACCCCGGGACTCAAGGTGGTAGTGTCTAGAGGTAGCATCCTGGAAGACGGGGGTCAGGTGTTGGAGGAGGTGGTGGTAGATAATCCCCTGTTGTTCGGTGTATCCCTCTGGTCTCCGGTGAGGGTAAAGAGAGAAGAGGAGTCGTAGTATCTCAGCTGGTCGAGAAGTTGGTGAGGTGATCTGATCAGGATGGTGGAGTCCTTCCGCACTAGGGCTATCTGGTCAATTCTCATATTGGTGAGAGAGGTCAGCGAGGGTGTCGTCGTGGTGGGAGGTGGGTGGTGAGTGAGGACAGAGATCCTGGCTGGGCCCTTGTCATTCGGTGGTGCGGACGCCGAGGTACCAGGCTGGGGGGAGGAGCTTGGAACCGGCTTGGTGACGTGGCTCCGGGCAGCTGAGTTTTGCCCTTTTCTTGTTCTTGGCTGGGAAAGGGCTGGTTCCCATTTGGTGGGTGGCTTGACTGGTCTCCCACAGCGGGTATGAGAAGGCAGTCTGGGTGTCATTGGGCGAAATTTATGTATGGTTTTACGCGATGGAGGGGAAATAGATTTAGGAGAGGAAAGTAGGTTTTTAGTCAGGAGTGACAGGTGAGGGGTTTTAGGGCGAAGACTGGGGGTGATAGGTATGTTGGTGAGTTTTGGTGGAGATGGGGGAAGGCTAGAAGAGGTATGGCTGGTTAACCTAAGAAGTGCGCATGGGGGTAATTAGAAACGGGGACGTATTTGAGACTAAAATATTCATTTTACCATAAATAGCATTAATTAATACTTATCCATACGCGCCTATTATGGGTTGATTATAAAGGTATTAACCTGAAACAACAATAAAACGAATGAAAACAGCGTTTGGATGGTCAAAATCGGAGATATAGGCCGCGAGTTATATAATGTATGGGTGAGGCAACCTGCTTTCCCGCCAATTTCCCCCAAGGCCACTGAGACACAGTCGATCGATATTCTCTCTCTCTCTCTTGCACTCGTTTGCTAACACTGATGACAATGGCCTGCTTGCAACTCGCTAATGTTAGCACGAAAATATACCTCAGAATAAGGGAATAACAGGGAAAATAGGTGATAACTGAAGGAGGGGGAAGTGGGGAAGGAGGGGAGGTAGAGGAGTGATATTTTGCATGGCCCAGGGGCCCAAATTTTTTTTTTTTTTTTTTTTTTTTTTTTTTTTTTTTTTTTTCGATGTTTAAAGTTGATTTTTGTTTTTCTCTGACTCTTAAAAGTCTTCCCGCAGTCCGCCGGGGAAACTCTTAAGAGTCTCCCCGCAGTTCCCGGGTTAATGGTGACTGGTCAGAAAGGGGTTGCTGAGGTGAAGTGAGGGCAGAGAGAGAGGGAGAGGTTTGAGTTTGGAGAGAGAGAAAGGACGGAGGTTTGAGCTTAGGGATGCGGGAAGGGGTGAAGTGGGGTAGAAGAGGGGGGTGGCTGACAGGAGGTAAAGGAGAAGAGGGGGAGGTTTGAGTTTGGGTAGAGAGGATAGAGAGTGGAGGAGGTTGGTGTTTAGGAGGTGAGAAGGGGTGTAGGGGCGAGTGGGGAGGGCGACAGGATGCTGTGGAACAGGAGAGTTAAATGCAGGGCAAGGAGAAATGAGTGGGGGTCTGAAAGGAGGCTGGAGGAGGTACGGAATGGGTGAGGGGGTCAGGTCTGGGAAGAAGGGAGGTTTGAGGGTGAAGATTTGAAACAGGGGTAGTACATTTAACATCCTGGTCTGGTTCAGTGACTAAAGTTACATTTTTGTTAAGACGTTGGAACCTTCTGACAAATCTATTCCTATAAGTGCGAGATTCCCCATGATAGTTAATTATGACCTGGAAACAGTTAGGAATTTTGAGGACCTCAAATGGACCCTTGTACCGTGGCTGCAGTTTGGAGGGTACAGGCAAGATGGCTACCATTACCAGGTCGCCTACTCGGTGAGGGTTGTTTTTGGGGACTTCATCAGGCTGGAGATCTTGCGTGAATTGGAGCTGACGTAGGCGGTTTCTAAGATGGACGAGGTTGGTGTTTAGACCTGGCGAGGGCTCAGTAGGGGCAGCTAGGTGACGTAGAGGTATTAGGAGAGGTGGGCTTCCAAAAACCATCTCGTGAGGGGTGATCCCGTTGTCTCTGGGGCAGGTGTTTTTATTCCCCATTGTATGATGCGAACTTGGCTGGTCCAGTCCGAGGAGTTCATCTGTTGCAGGCGGGTCCGGATTTGATTGGCGATGGTTCGATGGGAACGCTCGCATATGGAGTTCCCTTTTGGCCAGTAAGGTGAAGAATGGCTAATGTGGAACTCGAATATTTCTGAGATCTGTGTCCAAATTTGTCCGGTAAATTCAGGGGCATTGTCGGAGTGGATTGCCTGAGGCAATCCAAAGTATGGAAACACATGTTGTAATAATGCCTCTGTTACGGCCATAGCTGTGTGTTCTCGGGCAGGGCAAGCGATGACGTATTTGGAGTACGTATCTACAAAGGTGATGATGTAGCGGTATCCCCTGTCATTTTGCAGAGGCCCCATGACGTCAACTGCCAGAAGTTGCCAAGGTTTAGAAGCGATGAGTTTGCCGGAGGGTCCTGGAGTGCGTGTTTGATCTTTTCCCAGGGTGCAGGCGCGGCAGGCTTCGGTGATCTGTTTGGCAGTGGTGTATGGGCGAGGAGTCCAGTAGGTGTCCTTGAAGGTGTTCACCAATTTCTTTTGTCCTAGGTGGATCCCGTTGTTGGTGTGCAGGGAAGACATCATTTGCTCTGCATCTTCGGGGCCTAGTACAATCTGACCTTCGGGTGTGAAGAGTACGTCTCCCCTTCTTTGCAAGAGGCCAAATAGTCGGGTGGAGATCCAATTAGGTTTTTCGTTCCGGAGGTACGCCTGTATGAGAGGGGGAGTGGTGGTAGGTGGGGCTCGTGGGTCTTGAATGGCTTTGAGTTGTTCTGGTGCAAGAGGTAGCCGGGATAGGGTGTCTGCATTGGTGTGGAGCTTTCCCGGCCGATAGGAGATTTCAAAGTCTAATTCCTCCAGTGACTCTCGCCAACGGACTGTCAGGGCGTTTTTAGTGTCTGATCTTCTGAGCCATTGTAGGGCTTGGTGGTCCGTGATGATGGTGATTTTGACATCCGCTAGGTAGGCCCAGAAGTGTTGGAGGGCCCAAACGATGCCTAAGCATTCTCTCTTGGTTACGGGGTAGTTGGTCTCTGCAGGGGTTAAGGTCCGGCTGGCACAAGCAATGATGTGCTCGCGTCCTCGATTTTGGTAGAGGACTGCACCGACGCCGAGGAGGGACACGTCGGTGTAGAGTCGGAATGGAAGTTGGTAGTCCGGAAAAGAGACGACGGGGGCAGACACGAGCAGGTCCTTGAGGGAGTTGAAGGCTTGGATGCGGTCGGGGGTCCACACAAAAGGGTCTTCTTTCTGGGTTAAGTCGTGCAGGGGTCTGGCAATTGTAGCAAAATTCTTCACGAATCTCCGATAGTAAGATGCTAACCCCAGAAAAGCCCTCACTCCTTTCACTGACTTCAGGGGTTGGATCTCTTGGATGGCTTGTAGTTTCTTTGGGTCGGGGGCGAGTCCTTCTTCGGATACCAGATGTCCTAGAAATTGTACCTGATGTCGAGCCATGGTACATTTGGTGGGTTTCAGTTTCAATCCGGCTTGCCGGATCCTCTGGAAAACTTGGCGGAGGCGCTGGAGGTGTTCTGCCCAGGTGCGGCCAAACACGATGATGTCGTCTAAGTAGGCCAAACATGTTTCCCAAGTTAATCCCTGAAGTACGGATTCCATCAGCCGGGAGAAGGTGGCGGGACCGTTACACAATCCGAACAGTAGTACAGAGAACTCGTATAACTTTCCTTGACTGGTGGAAAAAGCCATCTTTTCTTGGTCTGCGGGGGCCATGGGGACTTGCCAATACCCTGATTGCAGGTCCAGAGTGGAGAACCATCTGGCCCCTAGTAGGGAATCTAGGGAGTCGTCGATGCGGGGCAGAGGGGTGGCATCCTTGATGGTGACATCGTTGAGTTGTCGATAGTCGATGCAGAAACGAGAGGACCCATCCTTCTTCTTGACCAGTACCACTGGGGAGGACCAAGGGCTAGTTGAGGGGTTGACGATGCCTGCTTCTAGCATTTCTGCAACTTGTTTCTGTTCTTCTTGGCGCTGAAGGGGGTTCTTTCTTCGTATAGCTTGTCTCACTGGGGGTCCGACAGTATGTATGTGATGTTCTAGTACATGGGTGTGGCCTACATCTTGGGAGTTGGTGGCGAAGATGTCCTGGTATTCTGTCATTAACTGACACAGATCGTCCTTTTGCTGAGGGGTGAGGTGAGCAGGAATTTCCGGGAGTGATGGAGTTGATGAAGGAATGGTGGTGGTGGTAGGTGAGGGCTGGTCATCGTAGGTCTCCAGTTCTCCAATGGTGAGACCCCTGGGTAAGGTGATAGGGTGGTCGGAGATGTTGGCTATACGTACTGCGTTTTGTTTTAAGATGGCAGGTGCAGTGAGGCAATCCCTGTTAAAAGGGCTCTGAAGAGAAGGAGTGTGAATGAGTTCTCCTATCAGGGTTGGATGGATGGATACCCAATGTTCATGATGTGGCAGCAAAGTGATGGGTTGAGTGGTGATGGCCGATGCAACACGGATGGCTTTCAAAGGTTGAGGGGGGTTGTGGAGTGGTATTGTAGTCTTCGGAGTGGTGAGTCCTGGGTGGTCGGTGGAAAATAGCAATCTTCGTTCCACACACTGGATGGTAGTGTGAAGGACAGTGAGAAGATCGAATCCCAGGTATCCGTCGTAAGTGGTCTCTTGGGAGGGAAATACCATGAAAGCGTGGTGATGGCCGTGGTTGGGTTGAGGGGTGGCCACATATAGTGGTGCAGTGATGCCAGTACTTGGAATGAGGTTGTCGTTGGCATCAATAAGGGTGGTGGAAGAGCGTTGAAGAGGTCCAAAAGTGTTGTGATGTCTCTGGTGATATGAGGAAAAAATACATGATCTTGAGGCTCCGGTGTTGACAAGTAGTCGAGATTTGACTCCTTGGATGGTGAGGTGGGTGTAAATGGGAGGTTTCATCATAGTAGAGCTACCCTTATCTCGAGCCCCCGCCAGTCTCCAAGTTGGTGGGCGGGGCGGTCTAAAAACCCGGTCGGATGACTTCCGGCTCGACTGTGCTGTGGTCGTCCGAGTCACCAACGTCTGCAGCTTCCTCGCCGTGGTCATCAGCTCCTGCAGTGCCGTCCTCCAGGATTGTGGCAACTCGTCTGGATGGTTTCAACCAGGGAATCTGTCCCCAGAATAAAGGAATCCTTGAGCGCTTGGCCAACAATTCGGAGAAGGAACGTTTCAGCCCATTGATAGGGCACTGGGATCCGCAGGGCTTCCAATCTCCAGGCTTGATCCTGGCCCATTCTTCTGGTTTATCCGGGCTGCGGTTGGGGTGGAAAATTGGTCCGGAAGGAGCTCCTTGGGGTTTAGTCAGAGCTCTGTTGATACTGACGATTTTCCCTTACTCCCGGGACTTCTGCAGGGCCAGAAGGCGGCGTATGACAGGGAGATCCGCGTCATATCTGGCCGGTTCTGTAATGGCGAAGTGGTCCCGGACTGCAATGGGGAGGATCCTCATGAGGGTACGTCGGACGTTTTCTTTCTTCTCCGCAGCTGTAGCCGTCGTAAAAGCGGTGGAAGCCAGCCTGTTGAGCTTGCTGATGGTGGCGTCGAGGTCCCCGTCGTATGTGATAGCGTGGAACTGCTGGTCAGCTATTACGGTACCTAAGACGGGGTTAATGGCAGCTTTAGTATAGGTCTCAAACTGTTCCCAGGTCATCCCCGGGTTCTCTTTCACATAACTGGAAACTAGGGCCATGTGTCGCTCTACCTTCATTACTACTGTATGAATTTTAGGGGCCACTTCATCTTTAAATATGATGTCAAGAATTGGCTTGACGACCTCTAAATAGGTGGCTATGTCATTTTCCTCCGGTTTGAAAGGAATAATATCCAGTGCTCTCCCCGCCATTCTGACTACTCACCCCTGTCGTGCTACTCTCAGAAATATTAAAGCAGGGAAAAAAACTGAAAGGCTACCCTCGAGAAAGAGACACCGCTGTCACCAGTGTTATGCCCGGTCCAAATTGGAACGCGAGATATTCTGAGTGCAATGATTAACTCTCTAACTGGAGAAGTATACCTTTAACTTTAATAAAGAGACAACACGGCAGGAGAATAAGTACACAGGCGACAAGTTAACATGGGTTTTATTCGCTTTACACCTGGTTCATGGAGGAGCAATATATTTAATTCTGGAACACTGAGATCATCAAAATGGCACCAATGGTAAATAGAGCATACAAATAATAATATGATTAG
Source organism: Paralithodes platypus (assembly GCA_032716605.1). Lineage (NCBI taxonomy): Eukaryota > Metazoa > Arthropoda > Malacostraca > Decapoda > Lithodidae > Paralithodes > Paralithodes platypus. The sequence goes on from JAVRFV010000291.1 coordinate 69,475, forward strand.
CAAATATAAGGCAAGAGTCGAACAATGGGTCCGGACTCAATTTAACAATAACTCCTCGGATACAATTATAGAGTATCCAAAATAGTGGAGGCTTACCTCCCACTCAACTAGATCTCAAGCAAGATCTCAGCAAGGTAACAAGAGTGCAGTAATGGCAGATGTCGTCTGGATCATACTATGATGTCCCCGGCAATAGTGACGTTAACTGACTCTAAAGCAACAATGACCAAGTGGTCATCAACAATAAGGTGGGCTCTGAAAGGCTCACAAATGAACTGAATTCTACAGGTGTGCTAGATCTCACCTGGCAAGATTATTTATTCTAAAACTACTTGTGTGGCAACTAGCAAGATGCGGAAGGCTGATACAACAATCGTCGGGAGCTGAGATAGAGTGAGATCTATTCGAGTTATTAACCTGACAGAATGTTAAGTGAATGAGGCTAGAAGTTATACAAGGGAACAAGGTTACGTGTAAATATGTGTGTATGTCATATGCTGTGGGTCTTATATAGGCGCGTCCCCTCTGACGGGCTATGGGAGACCAATAACCCGAGAATGTGCGGATATAAGGATCCCCTGATAGTTTTGTCTAATGTGTCCCGGCAAGTGGGCAGATTAACGTCAATTTACGTAGAGAGAGGAAAGTCCTCTCGCAAGACGTTATTTAGTGAGAACCCCTGAAGATAACTTCAACCACTACCCTGAGACAACTCTATACCCATAAACCGTAATAAGGCACTTAAAGGAGAGCTGGAGTGAAGAGGTGCCATAGATCGAGGGAGAATCCAGTGGTCCAGGAGGGCGGCTGGGGCGTGGTACTTCCGGATGTTGGTCCGGGATTAGGCTGCACTCCTACGTCCTTACAGCTCCTGGCTCCTCTGTGCCTACCACGGGAGACACCCGGGTTCCTCTTGCACTCCGCGTGAGCAGGGATTTACTAAGAGTATGCCGGAGTTCTGCTACAGGGTTTGGTGGGGGGTTATGGCGACTAGCATAATGGTCTGTATAGAGTTGCAAGCAGTCTATCCAGTGACACTATGGTTAGTCTAAGGTTTGGGACAATTAAATTACTCCCTTGCAATCTCCTCTGGAACCACAGGACTAATACAGTAAATAGAGGCCAGTGAAGGTGGGGCCCAAAGTGGGTTGCACAATCTAGTCCTCTTCCTGAAGGGGGGAACCCGACCTGGTCGTCTCTAAGTACTGCACTATCCTTATAATCCCTTGAAAGGAACAAGATAGGAATCCTTATTTACTTGGTCTAGGCACAGCATCGAAGGCCAGGAAGGTGGAGCCCAAAGTGGGTTGCACAAGCTAGTCCTCTTCCTGAAGGGGGGAACCCGACCTGGTCGTCTCCGATCACTGCACACAGCTTCAAGTGTGAACACCAGCTATTCTGGCTGCTTTTACCCAGATAAAAAAGATACCAAAGGCAAGCTTAGTTACTGATGTCCAGACTGGCTGAGTACTTGCAATATTCTTGCCCAGGCAAGGCGCCTGGCTTGGAGGATCAAAGGCCGCTGGGGTGGGTCCGCTAGTGGTGGTGGGGGGTACCTTGTAGTCTGGGATCACTGCGCCAGGACTTTTGGCTGGCCCTTGTAGATGTAGCTGGAGGAAGATTCCTCAGGGCAGATCTGTACACATTATGGGGTGATGGCTTCTGGTAGAGAGAGGAAGCGGAGGAGTTTCTTACAATGGATGATGACTTATTCTGGGGGTTAAGACTTATTGTTGGCTGGAAGGATAGGCAAGTTTTGGTTTATGAGTGACTTTAACCCGGGACAATGGTTTAGATTGAATGGATGCAAGAGCTTTAGGTTCCTTGATAGGGGATATGAAAGGCAATCTGGGGAAGAGAGGTTTTGGTTCTGAAAGAGCTTTAGGTTCTTTGATAGGGGATATGAAAGGTAATTTAGGTAACAACCTGGTACCACCTGTGGTTGTGTAGCTAGGTTGAGGAGTTACTGGGCTGGCTGATGGGGGTTTGTAATGGTTACCCCTGCGATGATCATTTTCTTTGGCTTTGGTGGTTAAAGAAAATGACTTGCCGTGGGTGACTGGTGTGGTCCACTCGGGACGGACGTGTCCCACTCGTTCCACCGTTATCTTGGCGATACGGGCACGGGCAGGTTTGTCGTGGGTCTGGATGGCAGGGGGAAGGCTGTCCGAAGGCTTAGTTGGCTTTGTCGCATGGCTGTGACAAGCTGGAGATGCGGTAACACCGTTCCTAGACCGCATCTCACTAACCTAACCTAACCTAACCTAACTTAAATTAACCTAACAGTTGAGCCTAAATAACATAATAAAAATATTAGGGAAAAGGCCGCGCATACGCAGAGGACAGGATTTGGTGCTGCATACATGGCCTCACCCATAAACCCTCCACTTAGCTCTCCCCATCCTAATCCTGACTGGTCTCGTCAAATTGCCCTATAGCAAAACATGGGACCGAGCTGTCTCAAATAATGGGCCGAGTTGTCCAAAAGTGGGCCGAGCTGTCCGAGCCGAGTTGTCCCATGGGCCGAGTCGTCCAGTCACCCTTTTTGACGGATAGCAACAACAGATGGCGTTAGCGTCTAGTAGGCCTTAGGGCAAGCTCTAGGGAATTTACACTATAGAGTCTGGTTCCTGACCACTTATTGCCTCCTGGTACACGAAATACACACTTGCATTTTCGATCCTTTGCAGACAAAAACAATCGGGTTTGCCATTGTTATAATTGACTTTCTATTGCAAAATAATTTATATTGAGGTTGGAGTAGAAATAAGGGTTATGTATTCAATGGTATACAATTATTATGTGGTATTTATTATGAGATAGTTGCTAATTTTACCAGGAATGCATGAATATGTTAAAAGCCGAACTAGTGATCAGCTTGCAAAACACGAAACAGCTACTGGATTTGTGAAAGACAAATCAGTGTTTTTTGTGTTCTAAGTCAATCAGTAATCTTCCATTCTTCCACTGGCATGGTCTGAAAGCATTGTTGCTGTGACATATGCAATATTGATTGATAATTTCAAGTAAATCAGCTGGTAAATAGTCTATTTTCACTGGCTCCGGACACAAATCAACTCGTTCCCTAGTCGTTTCGCTATCATAACACGATTTATTCTTTAAATAACTTTAATAAGCAATCCATAACCAACCATATCATAGCCTACGCTATTTTATAATGGGATAGGCCTATGCTTATCCTCTTACTCCGACAGTAATAATAGGAAATCATGAAAGAAAGGTACGGTGATGTCATTTCCCTGAATACCAATTTTCGTTTATATTCCGCAGGGAAATTGAAGAACCTAATCAATCTAGTTTTGGATAATCTTTATTTTTATTAATCTCACCACAACACCCTCAATGAAATTAATTAAAGTATATATGATCCACCGGGATTCGAACCCGGGTTATCACATACAGATTTTTGCCACCTTAAACATTACACCACCAGGACGGTTAGGTAGGATAGCTGTCCTCTCTGATGATGTATGGATAAATTTTATTTGTAGTCGTTGCCTTCGTCCAGTGGAAGAATGAAATATATATTAATCGAAAAACAGGACAAAATAAAGTATATTGAGTATGTTGTTTTTATTTGTCCTTGATATGTATATACAGCTAAGGCCATATGGTGAGCTTGCATTATTACATGGAATAATTATTTTAGTTGGTGACGTGGTCGAGCTCAAACAATGGTTTTAATTATATATGTTCTTTTACAGTATAATATATAAAATACCACAGGAATGAAAAACCCGAGAGCGAAACCCCCACCCCTAACGAGCCACAGGAACGAAAATCCTGAGAGCGAAACCCCCATCCCAAACGAGATCCCAGGCCCCTTTTCCATTCCCGATTTGGTCTCTCTCTCTCCCAATTCATTCCACATATTATACGTCTCTCAATCACAGTCTTCTAATATACAAACCACAATACTTTACTCACTGATATTCTTGATGTACCACCTAAGTATGTATTTAATTATGTAACCACCATACAGGTTATAATACTTTCATTGTGTAGGTTCGAGGCGATCTAAGACACCTTAGCTTCCATTCCACACCAAATCAGATCGTGATTACGTCAGCCCTGTATTTAGTTATATAACAATCATAGTCCCCCCCCCCCCAATTCTAGCAATTCTATATGTCTCTAACCTCCCGTTGTTTTATCCACTAACTATATTGTTATGCCCTGTTTTTCTACAGGTTTAACTTGGGTAATGTGAGTTCTAACTGACTGGGTATATAAGGCTGCATGCACAATACAAGGTATGAGGAATAGAGAACACAAAAGAAACACACGGTAACAAGACACACGATCACGTTTATTGATATACCACTTCTGAAATACTCGTGCAAGACAAATGATAGAATTGAACAACACTAGCATAAGTGGATCTGGATGGAGCCTAGTCTCCCACTTCCAACGTTCAGGTATTAATCTTCTGATCACTGGCTTATTTAACAGGATTATATACCGGAGACCATCAATGTTATTTATAGATTCATATTCACTGTTAGATTTATTACTGGTAGCTCTGGTGCACAAGTAGTAGTTCACAGACTAGATTAGACACGCGTATTTTAGAGCACGGAAATTCTAGTAACCTCAGGGGGAACTGATCTAAGTTTTATATTCTTATAGCAGAAACACGTAGAACGCAAATCAGTGGGCGAATATCAGATATCACTAGGGTTTCACTTCTAGGTAGTAATATCTGGATATATGGGTAATTACGAGAGTTAATATCTCCTGTTAATTAATGAACACTGATACGCTTAGCACTTCCTAATTGAATGGTTATATGTGAATTATACTGGGGCAAAGATATAGCCACTTCGTAGAAATATTAATAAGTGATTCTCTAAATAGTACTGTAACACTGTAGTACTGATAGAGTGAATCTTGGGTAGTATTTGATTGGTCTGGTCCTGGTTATCTTGCGTCCGTGATGTTGGGGGCTACGACTGGTTCCGCGGCCGTCCAGGTGGGCCATATTATGTAGGAAGTTCTCAAGTACGTGGACAGGTCCTTCTATCCAAATCTGCCACGGAGTCTGCCAGCTCTGGAACTCAATTCTCAGCAACCAACAAGGATAGAGCTCGAGGTTAACTCTGGTGACCAACCTGGGTTGGTGTCTATCTTTCAACTGATTTTACTGGGGGCTGGAGCTGGGTTTATAGGCTCGGTTTTGGGCCCTGTAGGCCATAGGGATCTCGAGTCTTATGGACTTATTTGAGCTCTCAATAGATACAGGGACTAGGTAAGGTGGTGATTACTGTTGTGGCACATGGCTATAGGGAGCCTTCATAATGTGATATAACTGAGCCTTAGTAAGAGGTACTATTTTGGCTATACTGGAAGTATTTAGGGGAGAGAGACTGGATCTACTTTGCGAGGAGGATGGGGACAGCTGTGATAGGAGCGTCTCTCTTAGATTGTTCAATCTTCATTCTATGGTATAGCTGAGGTGCTAATTTAGTGATCAGAGTATGCAAGAAAGGTAAATGGGTTATTGTGAGTTAATAGAGGTTAGTAAAGGTGTTAGTCATGCATGGTTAGTTCATCGATAGGAAGAATTCCTGTGCTACCTGGCAATGACCCGGAAGTCAAAACAAGGGTCAGGTATACCTCCGCAGGGGTGGGGGTCTCCCTCCTCGGGTGGGTAAAAAGGGGTAGCTGGGCGCCCTCTCTGGGATGGTCGTCCGGCGGCTGTGGCTAGGGGCTTGCCATATCACAAGTGTTTGTAATAACCCTCTGTTTATGAGACAGATGTGGGTGTCCTTAATACCAAAACCGAAGGTGCCTTGGCTAGCTGGTTTTAATCGGTTGGTTGTTAATTGTATGGTTTGCTGGATGTGGTGGAGACTGGGTTGCTAACTCTGCCACATTTATCTGGAAGTATGGCAATAGAAGTTAGTTACTGGCGAGGCGGCTAGCCTCGCACCGACGACCATTGGGTGCAGGGTTGTGAATGGGTTGTAAGAGAATAGATGGCATGCAAGGGGTTAGTAAAGTTCTAATGTTGTTCCGGCCTACTAAGGGAAGGTAGGCTGGATAGGAGTATATATTGTTACGTATCTTGATCCTCAAGTGGTTAACTTGATGAATCTAGATAGCACAGAGATATATATTAAGGTATCAGTCAGCTGAAGGCAAAACAAAAGTAAAATCTAATAAAATTATTTCCTTTTGTTGCTTCCTTTCCTTTTGGATCTTAGGACTTAGTATCCTTTATTGACTGATACTCTTTATTTATGAAAAATACTGAAACTAATTAAAGTCATGTAGTATTTATAAAGAATTATTATTTAACCGAAGCTTAGTAGGCTATGGTTATGAACCGAAGAAGTTATATCTAAAGAAGGACTATTAATTCTATAAAAAGTCTTGAAAGATAAATATTAAAGTAAGAATATTTCTGTCTCTTACCCTTTTTGAAATGAATAGATAGTTTTCTTATATGTCCTTTTATTTATATTTAATGTAATTATTCTTGGTTCTTGTCTTACGTTAATAGTATTATATTATTATTATCATCAGGATTTATATCAAAGTCACATAAAAAGTTAGATATATATTTAATAATTAGTTAAATGTATTTCTTAACCACGTAACATTGAGGTTTGATTATGAGTAAATAAAGTTACAGGATCGCTTCATAGATTCGATTCAGGTCTCACTCAAATAATGAAAGCAAATATAATATTGAAGCAAAAGAATTTTCTTCAGCTTAGGAAATCACTAGAAGTAATATTAACACAGCCATGTTAGTCTAAGGCGATATTACTAATACGAGACAATAGCATCACCGTACTAAGCACCGTTAAGCAATGTAAGCTTAATTCAAAGAAAATGAAAGAACTCGTAAGTATTAATATAAAACAATAGTATTACTTTCATCATAACCCAATTACTTAAAGAGTTGCTTTAGTCCACAAGTTAGTCAACTAAAATAGTTAAATAATAGCGTTAACGTTAACCCTATCAAATAGTTACGTACATAATAGTAGCGTTAACGTTAATTCGCAATCAAATAGTTAAACACATAATAGTAGTGTTCACGTTAATTCCCAATCAAATAGTTAAACACAATAGTAGCGTTCACGTTAATTCCCAATCAAATAGTTAAACACATAATAGTAGCGTTAACGTTAATTCCCAATCACATATCTCACTAACCAACATAACGTAAGTGTTTACACCGAACACACTTAACACACATTTATATAATCTGACTGACAGTCACAATCCCATTATAATACTTCACCCCGTCTTCCTCCAGCTGCAAGTTCACCTTCCCCAACTCCAAATGAGACTGATTTGAATGCCCACAACTCGGGTCTTATATACCAAACAATAATGGTGTAGGAACGAATCAGGAGGCGGGGGGGTGGTGCCTGCTCCAATCATAGCTCCTCGAGTCACATAACAGGTGCCTGGTCCACTCACAGCTCCTGGCGTCGATCATACGTCATAGCATCGGTCATCGAGGTAGTTTGCAGGGTCCCCTATGACGCACGCAGGTGTGAAGGCTTGTTTGCAGGTATGCGGGCGAGCTGGTTCACCCACTCGCTCGTTCGCTCGCTAGTCTGCTTCACCGTTTGGGTAGTTTGGCTCCTTCAACTCTAATTCTAAACTCTTAAATTAACATACAGGGCTCCGTATGTCAGAATATATAAATGGTTGGAGAGCGTTAGCAACGGAAAAATCAAGGATCTTCAAGAGGTATGAGGGAGAGGCTAGGTCGGACAAGAGTCGAGGAGCGCGGGGTGTTAATGAGAGGGGGGGAGTTCAGGGGGGCTACGTGGAAATTTGACCCTAAGGTCTCCTGGCGTGGGGGTGGCATTAGGCTACAGTTGATATTGGAGTTTGAAAGGACAGTGAAAGTACATTAGCCAAATGCTACCGGGGGATGCAACTATGGGGTGGTATATGAGTCTGGAAAAGATAGAATCATGTGGACTGTGGGGCTGTGGGGAGAGAAGGAGGTTAACTGTAGGTGTGTGCTTGACTGTGGATAAAGTAGGGAAAAACATGGTGTATTATTACTCGTCAATACGAGGGGTTATGGACACTATTATTTGACACGATTTCTTGTACGTCTAGTTGTCCCTGGGAACTGCGTTTTCTATGAAATATAGACCAAAGAAAAGCGGCAGTTCGTAGGGGTACTTCGTTATTGTTTCGAGGTACTATGATAGATCATGGTAACAAAGGTTATCTATACAATCTCTGGTTGGGGTAAGAATTGGAGTTACTGCATGGTGGCTAACATCTTCAGTCCTTATCTCTGTCTAGGTCTTACAGGAACAATGGTTATATATACAATGGTGTACCCGTGGGTATCATAGTTTCTTATCAATTAGGACATGGGGTTTTAACCTACTACTTCTCGGATGGAAGAACATACATAGATTTATGGCTGTCTGACTGGTTGGCATTGGCTCAACCTAGGGACAGGGCATGGGTGTTTTAATATGAATGTGTATTCCTGTTCATCATCATGTAGGTAGAGTCTGGCGGGTAAGAGGTGTAGGACACGAAGCAAAATGGAGTAGTGTGGACTGTGGATACGAAGGAGGTGATTGGAAGACGTATAACAATTGTGGAAAAGTAAATGGAAAAGATGAACACAATGGCGGATAAAGATAACTAACCTAAGAATTGAATACATAGATTTATGGGGGCGATTGGTCTTCAGAAACTTAGTCTGGCAAGACAAGATATTTTAGGGTATGTTGATATTAATAACTAACCTAAGGATTGAATACATAGATTTATGGGGGCGATTGGTCTTCAGAAACTTAGTCTGGCAAGACAAGGTATTTTAGGGTATGTTGATATTAATAACTAACCTAAGGATTGAATACATGCATGAATGACGACATTATAGCCGTCGTCCTAATAAGATGATGAAACCGGGTTGGTCTGCACGTGCCACAATACGACACAAGGACAGTGCCGCTATGTCGTATCAATACTGGTGGCATACTCCGGTTAATATTATATATACACTTAGTTACTAGAAGAACAAGGCAAGGGGGGCGACTGAGCACGGGGGTACATATATCTATACTCGTCATGGAAAGGGAGATACGAGGTAGCTTTCCTGCATCTCTCCTGATAATCGTCTGCAGATTGGTCATAGTGAGTTTATCCGAATTAACAGGCCTAAATCAATACAATAACTGGCATAGGGTTATCGGGTGTATAGAGTCGTGGTTAAAGGTTGGGAATATATAGTTAGTAGATAAAACCACGGGAGGTTAGAGACATAGAATTGTTAGAATTGGGGGGCTATGATTGTTATATAACTAAATACAGGGCTGACGTAATCACGATCTGATTTGGTGTGAAATGGAAGTTAAGGTGTCTTAGATCGTCTCGAACCTACACAATGAAAGTATTATAGTCTGTATGGTGGTTACCTAATTAAATACATACTTAGGTGGTACATCAAGAATATCAGTGAGTAAAGTATTGTGGTTTGTATATTAGAAGACTGTGATTGAGAGACGTATAATATGTGGAATGAATTGAGAGAGAGGGAGAGAGACAAAATAGGGAAAGGAAAAGGGGCTGAGATCTCGTTGGGGATGGTAGTTTCGCTCTCAGGATTTTCGTTCCTGTGGCTCGTTAGGGTTGGAGGTTTCGCTCTCAGGATTTTCGTACCACAGCGTTCCTGTGGTATTTTACTTCCGTCGCCTTTATATTAGGTACGACCTCGTACCTCAAGGTTGGAGTACGTAGGTTTGTTTAGGGGGGCCAGGTCAGGTCGGTGAGGGGGTTAGGTTGGAAGGGAAATGGCAGCCTGTCGGTGAGGACGAAGATTACTGTCATCCCGACTAGCAACAGACTGTTCAGAAAAGAAAAAAACTTAAAACATTTTATCCTGGAATGTGAATAATATAATGAAATTAGGAAAAAAATTACTCAGGCCATATATCTAAGACACTGGAAACTAATAGGAGAGTTACTATTCAAGAAAAAAAGGAACGAGGGAAGAAATTACATAGATGTTGGAAAAGGAGAGAAAAGATGATAAAAGAACTTGACGAAAGGACAGATAATTAAGAACACAGGAAAATTAAGAAGAGGTAAAGTGTTTAACAATGTGTAAAACAAATTTAAAAGATAGTCAGAAAAGTAGTATGACGAAGGGGAAAAAATATAATATATACAGTATATGGAAAACATGTAAATTTAAGAAAGAACAGATAATTAAGAACACAGGAAAATTAAGAAGAGCTAAAGTGTTTAACAATGTATAAAACAAATTTAAAAGATAGTCAGAAAAGTGTAGGTTAACAAGAAAAGTAGTATGACTAAGGGGAAAAAAATATACAATATATACAGTATATGAAAAACATGTAAATTTGTAGAATCATGCCCAATCGCTTAGGAATTGAAAACAATCAAAACAAAAATCTCTTGGAAAATTCCAGTACAATAATATCCTCATCATCATCAAGGGGGGGTTTATTTAGGGTCGCCGTTAGTCTTGGTGAAGGTCTGGTTTATTTGGTAGGGGTGGTGGTGGTGGTTGTGGCTTCGACCTTGGGGGTTCACTTTCACTTTGGAAGGGAGGAGTGGATATACCGTTAGGTCTGTCGTTAGGAATGTGGGTCTGGTTGAGAGCTGGCCCGGGGCCAGTTTTGGAGGGTGGTTTAAATGGTTTCAGTCGGGGGTAGTGATAGGGGGGGTTTAAAGGTGAAACGGGCAGGTCGAGTCGGGGTTGTTGTTGTGGAAGAGGTTGGTGCTGGGGACGGGTTGAATTGTGTAGAGAGTTGTAGTCGTGAGTGGGGTTGGGGGAAGGGTGAGTAAGGCTGGAGGTTGAGAGTTTACGATGATCTGGAGGTTTGGAGTGTGGGGATTTGATAGGGAGATGGTGGGGGGGGAGGGGGGGTCTGGGCAGGCAGGGTGGTGGTTTGAGAGGGATTGAATTTGGACTGATTTTATTTTCGGGAGAGACGTGGATGGGATTTCGAGGAGTGGTTGACGTTGAGAGGTTGATTATGTTGCTTGGGGAGAGAGAGAGGGTAGTATTTTGGGGGTTAACCAAGGTGGAAAAAGTTTTGTGGTTGGATTGGGATGGGCGTGGTATTTTGTCGAGCGGGATCTTTGGGGCAGATGGGGTAACGGTGAAGAGGGGGGTAAGATAGGGGGGGAAGAGGAGGTAGGGGTTATGTACGGGGGTGATTTTTCGTTCTGAATGTGGTCGTGAGAGGTTAGGCTGGCAGGGTGGGAATGGGTGGAGGTTGAAAGTTTAGCTGGGCTAATGATGGTGGGAGACCGACTGGTGAGCAGGTGTTAGGTACGCATGAGGGGGGGGAAATCACTTTGGTGGGGGTCACGCGTGAGGGGGGGATTAACGGTGCGTGTGGGAGGATCAGAGTGGTGAGGTGTGAGTGATCTAGGAAACGGAATTTGTTGGTGGGACTGGGGAGGATTGGTGGGGGAAGAGTTAGGCATAGAACATGGGTTATTGGGGGAGGACTGATGTACTGATTTGTGGTTGTTAAAAGTGCGAATTTGGGGAATTTTCTTGGTGGCAGTCACGGTCTGTTTAGAGGTTATCTGGGATTGGTGAGTTTGTCTGTCATGAGAGGGCGAGTCAAGTGTGGGGTTTTGAAGTTTTCTAGGGGTGTGAATTGTGTGGGGGTGGAAGGGAGCTACTGACGGAAAACTGTCACAAGGGGAATTTTGTTGTTTGTGGAATAGCTGAACATTTCTGGGGGCATGGGGAAAACATTGTTGGGTACATAGGTTGGCATTTTCCCTGGAAACACGTGCACATAAATATTTGTTAGCATGGTTTTTACATATATAAGAGTCTGTCCTGGAAACATGGGAGGATTGAACCTGGACAGATGGGGGTCTGGGTGATTGACAGGTAAATTGTGGGGATGGGGTGAGTAGGTCAGTTTGGAGAGATTGTTGCGGAAGAGATTTGTCTCGGAAAACAATGGAATTTGGTAGGATGGATGAAGGAGACATTGATGGAGATTTTGGTTCTGGTGCTGGATTATGGGGCAGAGGTAGGTTGGTGAGCGGGGGTGTTACTGGAGGTGGATTCAAGAGCGGTTTGGGTAATGTTGGAGAGGGTGACAAGGGAGGGGGGGAATAGGAGGTAGGCGGAGCTGTAGCATTCTTGGTTGATGCGGGTGTTTGAAGGGGTTCACCGAGGTTGGGCATGTGGGGAGATGATGGTGGGGGGGATGAGGTTGACAGTTGATGAATATGAGGAAGTGAGAGGCGTGACAGGTTGTTGAGGGATTGACGGGGGTGAAGGTTGGTCTTGGGTGACAGGGGCATGTGAGAGAGTGGAGGGGGGGCTCATTTTCTGACCAGCATTTTTCAGGGGTGAAATTGAAAAAGAATTGGTTACTGTGGGGGTGACCATTTCTGCGTGCTGTGGTTTGTTGGCAGGCATAGAAAAAGGATGGGGTTTATGGGGTGACACAATTGGTGGAAGATTATCGTTGGATGGCTGGGCAGGGGAACATTTAGGGATGGTCAGAGAGGATAGAGGCAAGGAAGAGTGCACTGGGGTTGGACTTTTACCGTTAGTCATTTTGGAAGGGTGCACGGAGTTTTCTTTAGGGGGATGGAGGGACTTATCGATGATAGTGTTCAGTGGAGGAATACGTTTACTTTCTTGGATAGGGGCTGAAGGGTTGGATAGGGGATTCATCGAACTGAGTAGGCATTTTTCTCTGATGGAGAGCATATGTTCTTCGAATGAGCCGTATGGATCGAGATGGGCGGTGATGTGGGGTGGGAGGATGTCTAATAATGCGGTGAATAAGAGTTCATTTTGTTGCTCGTCATCTTCAGAGCTATACGTGGTCCTCACGTATCTGTAGAGTTGTATGAGGGTCACATTTATATCCCCTTCATACTTGACCTCGTCGACTTTTATTATTTGGGGGGCGACGAGGGAACCCAAAAGTGGCCCTAAGGTCCGGATCACGAGGGATCGAAACTGTGTAACGGGGGGGGGTTGGTGATTTCTCATTTCTTCACTTCCCTTCTTCTGCTGCGAACAAGAGAGAGAGGGTAAGAGAGAGACACAAAAAAATAGATTAAGCTGCGAAGGTGGAAAATAGGTACTCAAGGATAGAAAGGAAGAGATGACGACAAACCCGTTATTGCATTCTAATTAACGAGAGGACAACCCTGTTTGGTTGACCCACATCCAACACCCTTCGAGGAAGGGGAAAGGCTGCAACTCCGACACGATGATAAGACCAAAGAACCACAAAAACCCCACTGAGACCTAGCATATTCTCTACTTTCTAGATATCACATAAGGATGTTTTTGGGAACGGTAGTTCATTCGAATTATTTGATCGCCCACCTTCAGGTGAACTGGCCGTCCCCATGGTTTTCTTATTCTTTATGCAATCGTGACTCATGCTCATTATTCAGGTACATTAGGACAGTAGGATAAATCGGAGGCTAGCAAAGACCAATCAAGAACTTCACCTTCAATGTTGGCTGACAAGACTTTAACTCTCGGTTAGGCTACTGGTACTACTCTTAGACCAATTTAATACTGACGGCTCCGATTTACCATCCTGACAACACATTTAGATCCAAATAGGTACGGGAGGATATATAAACATATTGCAGTAATCTTAAGCTTGATATTAATATAAGGAACATTTTACCGTTTACAACTTTTAACATTGGTATGATTGGTACCATATCTAATTATCTCTATACCATTAACCTGGGACCAATCCATTACCGTACTGGGACAGTCTCTTAACCTAGGAGTAGGACTCGAACCTTGCTGTCTGTATCCACCCAATTCCTCTCAGTATTATACATCCCAATTCCGCTAGATACCGGTATCGGCCAGGCTTGCCTGTAGGTTTCTTCGGCCTACCGTATCCTGGGGTATAGGGGGTAATCATACGTCTTCCTGCGGTCCTTGAACCCTCGTACAGTACACGAGTTCAGCATCCTGCACTCAGCCAATGGGAGGGGTGACTCTCCGATTCTCCGCCATCAGCAATTCAGCATCACATCGACTCCGTCCCAAACTGGTTCCCTGGTAAGTCAAATACATTCTTAACCCACGGTTGACATATAGCTAACCCTTAATAATGGGGTTAATCAATATCCTAATTACGGTACACAGTAATACTAAAACAAATACATATAAAAAATATAGGCGGATATAAACATATAAAAATACATGGATTCCTATTAACGTATAAAAATAGATGAGCTAATATAAGTACAGAAATACAATGACAGATCAAATTATGACATTACAGTACTGTACCGAAATAATCTCTTAAGGCATCCAAAGATCCTCTCATTAAGTACAGGTACATATGTTACTCAGCAGTACTCTACACACAATTGGGAATACACAATTACACAGCATATCTATGGAGTCAAATCAATACAATAATGGCATAAATCAAAGGTAATTGTCATGGTCAAACTTAACAGGTTGGACTGCTCAATGCGGAGGGTGCTATACAAGGCTCAAACAAAGCTAAACGTTATTCCTACTGTAACTCGAGTCACTTATCCCCTGGAATCAGCTGCCCAGAATCTCACTACAGCGTTCCATCCCTTGCAAGGCAACTCTGTTCATTAGACCATGTCAAACATAATTATATCATAGCAATCAATATTCATAATACACTCTAAAAGCACAATAATTAATAATAGACTACTGTGCTTCCAATTAGGTGAAAGTTAGGTAGCCTAATTAAAAATGTAATATCATATAACCTACCATAATAATTCAGTAAGTACCCATACCTAAACGGCCTTTTCACTAGTTAACTTTAAGTAACAATAGGTAAGAACAAATAATCATCTGAAATAAACCCGACCCAATGGGGGTCCGAAATTTGACGGTACTGGGGTTGGGAAATAAGGACCTCTAAATCAAGATAACAAGTAACTCTTTACACTATAACCCAGTAAAAACATTTAAAATGAACAATAACCAGGCCTAGGAGACGTTAGTTATAAATACTTATCTGAATAGGCCTAACTTTGGAACGTCGGAGACACGAAAGGTAAACAAAACTCAAGGACACGATCTCAAACGAATGTCCTTTCCTGATATACACGTTAAAATACAACCATATTTGCCAAAATGCATGGTTTTATAAACTCAAAGTAATGAACAAGTTCTAAACATACAATACAACTGCTACATTAGTAATTTACTCAACCTGGTCGTCTCTCCGAAATGCGAGATGGTCTAAATCCTAAAATGGCGGTCAAGCTTCAAAAGCATTTTAATCAACTTCATCGTCCTCAATTCTACTCTTAACTGGTGTTCTCGCACTACCTCAGGATTATGTAAAACGGTGAAAGACAAACTAGCAAAATAGGCTAGCCTAAGTTTGGTCGGGAATTATGGAAAAACACTTGGACTTGGAAGGCCATCAAATGGCGTCCCTCCGACTGAAATTATTACACACGAAGTTAATTTGACGTTAATTTGGAATAACAAAGTCTAAAATATCAGAAAAACACTTAGCAAAGGTGCACAGACTAAGTTTTACTGAACACAATGATAATGGGGGAATTTGTATGGTTGTAGGCACTTGGCAGGTGAGGGGTGCCTGTCGACCAACCCGATGGTAGGCTCGAGTTCACGAATTTGTCAATCACAGTAATACCTCCTACATTACACACCTAGTACCTCCCAGCATATTACCAAAGCCACAACAACAGCAAAACAAATAGCAGGCTGGATCCTGAGAACCTTCCACACAAGAAATGAGAGGTGTATGCTAACATTGTGGAAGTCACTGGTCCTACCACGACTGGAGTACTGCTCCCAGCTCTGGTCTCCCCAAAAAGTAGGAGAAATAACAGAAATTGAAGCCACCCAGAGGACATTCACCAGTAAAATCCATGGGTTTCAACACTTTAACTACTGGGAGAGACTTAAGGAGCTGCAGCTGTACTCACTTCAAAGACGTAGGGAGAGATACATCATCATCTGCGTCTGGAAGATTTTGGAAAAAAAAGGTACCCAAACCCAAACATCCAAGAGACTCAGCACCAAAGGCGAGGGAGGCTGTGCTATGTGAGGACTACGCCGGGATCAACACAAAAAATCAAATCCCTGATCCATCACAGCTTTACATACAATGGAACCAGACTGTTCAACTGTATACCAGCCCCTCTCAGGAACATAACCGGGTGTCTCCAGACACCTTCAAGAAACACTTGGACATGTGGCTGGCCAAAATACCGGACCGGCCACCAACACCAGGATACCCCAGCACCAACTCCAACCGACTTCTGGAATGGAGAGTGGAAGAAAGGGAGCTGCCTGGTCGCAGTGGAGCCCCAGCTCAACTGTGTCACTAACGGACGGAATACAACTAAGTGTAACTAAGTGTAAGTGTAAGTACTTACTTAACTGAATAAGCAATACCTTATAACACTATAAACCTTAATTACGAACCTCTGAATGGAGGGAAAGGAAGCCTAAGTCCGGAGAAGAAGCGGGGAATGATGACAGAGACTGAGGGTTAGGTAGGTGTCTCTCTCGTAGGCCTGGGGTCACGACAGTGAGGGGCCGAGGGCCAGTGCCAGGGATCCCGCCAAAAAAAGGGGAGGGTGACCACAAAGGGTGGCGTCGCTGGGGTAGGAATTGGCGGTCTTTTTACACAACGGGGCATTACTCTAAATTCGAAAAGGAAGGATTTTTACAGGGAATAACAAAAGGGGGTAAAAGGATAAATTAGGCTTGAAAGTATTTTAGATAGATTTGAGAATATTAGTTCTCCTCCTGATCTAGGCTAATTCCCTCTTTACATAGACAAGGGTTACTTAACCCTTCTTAACCCGGGAACTGCGGGGAGACTCTTAAGAGTTCCCCCGGCGGACTGCGGGGAGACTCTTATGAGTGAGTGAGAAAAAAAATCAACTTTTGACATCGAAAAAAAAAAAAAAAAATTTGTTGGCCCCTGGGCCATGCAAAATCTCAGTCCTCTACCTCCCCTCCTTCCCCACTTTCCTCCTCTCCTTCAGTTATCACCTATTTTCCCTGTTATTCCCTTATTCTGAGGTATATTTTCGTGCTAACATTAGCGAGTTGCAAGCAGGGTGTTGTCATCACTGATGGCAAGCGAGTGCAAGAGAGAGAGAGAGTATCGATCGACGGTGTCCCAGTGGCCTTGGGGGAAATTGGCGGGAAAGCAGGTTGCCTCACCCATACATTATACAACTCGCGGGCTATATCTCCGATTTTGACCATCCAAACGCTGTTTTCACTCGTTTTATTGTTGTTTCAGGTTAATACCTTTATAATCAACCCTTAATAGGTGCATATGGATAAGTATTAATGCTATTAATGGCACAATGAATATTTTAGTGACGGAAACACCTCAAATACGTCAGCACAGGGGGACGTTTCCAATTACCCCCATGCGCACTTCAGAGGTTAAACGATACATTTCCCTTAAATATAGGGAAGAGTGAATGAAGGGGAAAAAGTCTTACAGTTAAGTCAAACCTTACAACATATACCAAAAGGGAAAGTACAATTTCTTCCTGTTACACAGCTCTACCTTTTCTTTGAAGACTTTTTACCTCATTCACTCTTTCATCAACATAAACATTATACAGTTACCAATTAATCCAGCCTTAACTTATTACAGCAGAATTTCTGATCCGCCTGGCATCTTACCATGCCCAGAGCTCGCAGTCTATACCCAACGTCTTAGAATCTGACACATTACTGTACTGTACTCTGCCTGTGGGTCCCTTCCTTCATCAACAAATCACTATACCACTCTATAAAGTGTCCCTCCTTTTCAGGAGAGTGCCAACCAGGCACTATCTTGTCCCCGTAAGACAGCCTCTCTCCACCCCTTTATTGCTTGGAAAACCCCAGGAGACCAGACTAGAGAGCAGCGTGGACACCCTTCACACTCTGTGCGCTGGCTGAGCCTCGGGACGAAAGGAGTATAACCCCAGTCAACCATAAAGGTACTCAGAGCCAACAGCACGTCCTGATGGGAACGCCACCACCCTAGTCCCAATCACCTGTATGACATTCTACATAACCTAGGCACCTACGTCTCTTAAAGTTTCGCTGCACGGGGGTTTGACCGGAAAGATTAATTAACCATGCGGGTGGCACAGGGGGGTACACAACAAGACGACCACAACAGGGACTCTACTGTACACTCTAACAAGATTCTATATAACGCCGGGCCGGCTGACGGCTCTGGGTGCTAAAATCTCAGGTTGGTAGTCTTCCTCAACCGGCATTTCAACTTGCTCTACCTGCCAATACTCCTCACCCACGAACGGTTTCACTTTCTCAGCGGCCCTTTTCATAAACACACCCGTATAGGGATTTACTAGCTTATACGCAGCCCCGTCTCGGACTACTTCCGTAACCCTAAAGGGACCCACCCACTTTGCGTTCAACTTTTGGCTAGTCCCGGGTAGTGGATTCTCATTCCTGATCCATACCATGTCGTCCACATTGACCTTTTCATTCCGGCGGTTCCGATTAGCCACGTCTCTAAACTTCCTGGCCATGGTCAGTGAGGTCTGTTCCAGGACCTCTTTCACAACGGACATAGCCTCTTGGCGTTCCTCATTCCTCCTGACTAAAACGTCTTGCACCTCGTGCCTTGGTTCTGGATCAGGATTCTCCATCTTGGACAGGAAAAAAGGATAATTGATAGACAACTAATAACCGGAAAACACTAACCACCGCCATCTCAACTTTGCGGTTCCTTCACAGTCACTGTGATTCTTGCTGGTATCTGCTGCACTTAAAGATTCCCTGAAATATTACACTAACCGTATTGAAATGTGGTAGCATGGCCAATACTGTTTGTGGTAACTATTTCACGGGTTGGTAGCGTGAAAAATGACAACTGCAACGCACTGATTCTAAACACCCGAGCGAAAGTGTAAGAACCAGTACTGTACAGTCTCTTCTACGGGGGGTACGGGATTAATTCAGGAGCCCTGAACGGAACAGGAGCATGTCAAACCATGGACTCCTAAAGAAATCGCACCGCTGCACACCACTGTAACGGGGGGGGGGTTAGTGATCTCTCATTTCTTCACTTCCCTTCTTCTGCTGCGAACAAGAGAGAGAGGGTCAGAGAGAGACAGAAAAAGATAGATTAAGCTGCGAAGGTGGAAAATAGGTACTCAAGGATAGAAAGGAAGAGATGACGACAAACCCGTTATTGCATTCTAATTAACGAGAGGACAACCCTGTTTGGTTGACCCACATCCAACACCCTTCGAGGAAGGGGAAAGGCTGCAACTCCGACACGATGATAAGACCAAAGAACCACAAAAACCCCACTGAGACCTAGCATATTCTCTACTTTCTAGATATCACATAAGGATGTTTTTGGGAACGGTAATTCATTCGAATTATTTGATCGCCCACCTTAAGGTGAACTGGCCGTCCCCATGGTTTTCTTATTCTTTATCCAATCGTGACTCATGCTCATTATTCAGGTACATTAGGACAGTAGGATAAATCGGAGGCTAGCAAAGACCAATCAAGAACTTCACCTTCAATGTTGGCTGACAAGACTTTAACTCTCGGTTAGGCTACTGGTACTACTCTTAGACCAATTTAATACTGACGGCTCCGATTTACCATCCTGACAACACATTTAGATCCAAATAGGTACGGGAGGATATATAAACATATTGCAGTAATCTTAAGCTTGATATTAATATAAGGAACATTTTACCGTTTACAGCTCTTAACATTGGTATGATTGGTACCATATCTAATTATCTCTATACCATTAACCTGGGACCAATCCATTACCGCACTGGGACAGTCTCTTAACCTAGGAGTAGGACTCGAACCTTGCTGTCTGTATCCACCCCATTCCTCTCAGTATTATACATCCCAATTCCGCTAGATACCGGTATCGGCCAGGCTTGCCTGTAGGTTTCTTCGGCCTACCGTATCCTGGGGTATAGGGGGTAATCATACGTCTTCCTGCGGTCCTTGAACCCTCGTACAGTACACGAGTTCAGCATCCTGCACTCAGCCAATGGGAGGGGTGACTCTCCGATTCTCTGCCATCAGCAATTCAGCATCACATCGACTCCGTCCCAAACTGGTTCCCTGGTAAGTCAAATACATTCTTAACCCACGGTTGACATATAGCTAACCCTTAATAATGGGGTTAATCAATATCCTAATTACGGTACACAGTAATACTAAAACAAATACATATAAAAAATATAGGCTGATATAAACATATAAAAATACATGGATTCCTATTAACATATAAAAATAGATGAGCTAATATAAGTACAGAAATACAATGACAGATCAAATTATGACATTACAGTACTGTACCGAAATAATCTCTTAAGGCATCCAAAGATCCTCTCATTAAGTACAGGTACATATGTTACTCAGCAGTACTCTACACACAATTGGGAATACATAATTACACAGCATATCTATGGAGTCAAATCAATACAATAATGGCATAAATCAAAGGTAATTGTCATGGTCAAACTTAACAGGTTGGACTGCTCAATGCGGAGGGTGCTATATATACAAGGCTCAAACAAAGCTAAACGTTATTTCTACTGTAACTCGAGTCACTTATCCCCTGAAATCAGCTGCCCAGAATCTCACTACAGCGTTCCATCCCTTGCAAGGCAACTCTGTTCATTAGACCATGTCAAACATAATTATATCATAGCAATCAATATTCATAATACACTCTAAAATCACAATAATTAATAATAGCCTACTGTACTTCCAATTAGGTGAAAGTTAGGTAGCCTAATTAAAAATGTAATATCATATAACCTACCATAATAATTCAGCAAGTACCCATACCTAAACGGCCTTTTCACTAGTTAACTTTAAGTAACAATAGGTAAGAACAAATAATCATCTGAAATAAACCCGACCCAATGGGGGTCCGAAATTTGACGGTACTGGGGTTGGGAAATAAGGACCTCTAAATCAAGATAACAAGTAACTCTTTACACTATAACCCAGTAAAAACATTTAAAATAAACAATAACCAGGCCTAGGAGACGTTAGTTATAAATACTTATCTGAAGTATGAAGTTATGAAGGATGAGTCTACGCGTCAAGGTCAAGGCCACGTCACACTGTAGCTCCATACATTATCAGGTGTTTCTCGTAAAGAAAGTGTAATCGGTGATTACCAAAGACAGAATAACCTACACAAACACTTAGTGAGTGCACACATACAAGAAACAAAGTCCGAAACAGAAGGATTGAAGTGAAAATAAGAGAAAAAAAAACAGTGACTACGAACATGACGCCAACAATGGACGGGGATCAAAACAAATCCGACCCGGAGTGCCCCGACTGCGGAATCAAGTTCGCAGGTGAAAAAAATGCAATCCAATGCGACTACTGCCGGGAATGGCTGCACTATTTTTGCACAGAACTCCCTGCCTATCAAATTCTCAACTATGCAAAAACGCAAAGGAAATTCATGTGCAAAACATGCTGCCTAACAAAGTTTGACACATAGGGTGAGTGGGTGGCCGAGGCAGAAGCAGCCGTTCTCCAACACAAGGAACGACTAACCAATTCTGGAGCGATAAGTAAGGTAAGAAAAATCCCTGTTCAGCTCCAGAGCAACAAAGCTGTCACCAACACGCCAGCTGACCATACACCACCAACCAAGGAATTAGCTGGGGACACTGACCTAGGCCAAGGCCTACCCAAAAGCCCAGAAGTAGCCGTAGGCAAGAGTGACGGTGACACCCCCATACCAGTACCACAACAAACGTGGCTATAGGCCTAGATCTAGGTCTGGGGAACACACCAGAAATATTAGCATCACAATGCCAGATACCCATAGCCTCCCCCCCGCAACACTAGCAGACACGGCAGAGCCCTCCTCAAAATGCAGCAAGACAGATGAGGTCGGGACCCCAACGAGCACACACCCCACATGCAACGGATGCAGCCATAATGCTCCTACATACAGAAGAACAGGTGAGGTTAGTGCTGTAAATACAAATTCATGGAGACCTAGGCCCAGAGCTGAAAACAGGGGCACCGATATTAGGAGGAAAAGCATGGAAGTATGCAATTTCTATCTAAGAAATGAATGCCGATATGGAGTAGTGGGCATGGGATGCAAACAAGACCACCCAAAAATATGTGCAAAATTCATGAAGCACGGCGGGATGAAAGGCGGTTGCAAGCGTGGATGGAAGTGCATCGACTACCACCCATATGTAGGCAGAATCTCGCTCAACAAAAGGGCATGTACTATGAGAGACTGCAATCTTCCACACATCAAGGGAACCAAAATACTGACGCCCAGAAACAACGTCACCAAACCAAGGGAACACACTACAGGACACATCCAAAAGGAATTTGCCTACACACCAACTCATGAGGAAAAAATTAGAAAGCCAACGCAATGCCCTCAGAAGCTGGCCAACCATCCAGCAAACTCACAAGGTCATACCAGCAGCGGTACACACGGCTATGCCCGACCAAGGTGCTTTTTTAGAGGTAATAATGGGACGTCTTCTGGAAGTGGAAAAACGGTCTCAAGTGAATAATGGAGAGATTCCTAGCCCAAACCGTGGGGCCAGACATGAACCACAGAGGAAGGTGCAACTACCACTAACTAGTTTTTTTGTGGGCAACATCAGAGGTCTTTACCCACGAAACAATCAATGGTAACGTCCCTATGTTGGAAGAAATTGCAGAGGAATACACTCAATTTTTCTAGCCCTCACAGAAACACACTTTGAACGAAAGCATTTTGGAGGCAGAGATCACTACCCATAATTTCACGCAATCAAGAGCCGACAGAGAGGACAGAAGCCACGGAGGAGTAGCAACTCTCACCTAAGGGAGGATATGGCTGCCAAATACCGAAACTTTAGTTTGCATTCCTCAAACGGCACAACAGAGCTACTAGCAGTACACATAAGACAAACCGACATTGGGGGCCCCCCCTTTCATCATAATTTTGTAACCGACCCTCCAAACACCACAGGGGAAATTTCAAGGAGGTCCACAGAGAAATACATCACTCCTACAAAATCTTCCAACTCACCGCTACAGATGTCATCATCACAGGAGATTTCAACCTGCCCATCATCAATTGGGCAACCATGAAAATAGACGCGGAACCAGGGATAAAAAACAGCAAGCCAAGGACTAATGACTATCTATGGACCACTGCATACATGAATCAAGACATCGAAGGAACCTAACAAGACGGCAACAACACACGGGACTTACTATTTGGCAACACTTCGACCTGGTACAACATCTCCGTACGAAACTGTAAAAACTATAATGGTCCGACCACAGCCTCATCAAAGTTAGAACCCCCACACCAGCCGCCACAACAACCACCCAAGAAGATGTCAACAGGAATCAAGCCAAATACCACTGGCACCTCTCCTGAACAGATCTCAACTTCTCACAGCAAAGATATAGACTGGGACAGACTTGCGAGCAGAACTGGCAGTAACTGATTGGAGGGCACTATTCGAAGATAAAACGCGTCGACGAAACTCTCAGTATCCTCCAGAAACAATGCCTTGGAGACCTGTAAAAAACCACCATACCACCCAAATCAAGCCGAAGCAGATCAAGCAGATTCCCAGAGAATAGAAAAATACTAATGAAGAAAAGGACATACTCGAGAGCCAAAGCCAAGGAAGACCAGCTATGCGCACCAAATATCACCAAACTACAAGAAGAGGCTCGATGAAGTTGAACGTAAAACTCATCCAGTCACACCAAGAGCCAAGCACACGCGAAGAACGCCAAGCAGTTTTGCAAACATTGAGTAAATAGTCACTTTTTTCTATGCATACTCAAAATGAGAAGAGACTCAGGGAACACCTCAACAATAGGACCACTTGTCAAACCTACGGGCGAACTTGAGAGTGACCAAACCGAAATGGGCCTAGATACTCAAACAGCAGTACGAAAGTGTCTTCAGCCCGCCAAATGAAGACAAGAAAATCGAGAATGCCAACGACTTTCCTTTCGCAACGCACGCAGGGACACCACATCAACTCGCTCGTAAACAGTATCAACAGATGACATAATAGCAGCCATCGACAAGAGTGGACCCACTCTTGCGGCAGTACCAGACGGCTTTCATGCCCAACTGCTAAAAACCTGCAAACATCCTCTAGCCTTGCCTCTAAAAACGCTGTGGAGCTACTCCCTTCCAACTGTATATGTACGCACAATCCCTAAAAGAAGGTATGGTCCACAACCAATACACAAAGGGTGTAGTAAAGGCATAGCCAAACCAAAATTACAGACCCGTGGTGCTGACGTCACATCTTATTAAAATCATAGAAAGAACAATACGAGCTAAGATGGTTCAGCTTCCTGGAAGTACAACGAGGCATTCAACGAGGGGCAACATGGCTTTAGACAAGGACCGCTCCTGCCTTTCACAACTACTATCACACTACGACAAAATCCTACAGTATATTCAAGACGGAGAAAAGGTAGAAACCTATCGCTAGATTTCGCCAAAGCTTTTGACAAGGTGGAACCATGGGATCCTTCTACATAAACTGCAAAATTCACTGGGAATAGGGGGAGACCTTGGAATATGGCTCCACAAACTTCATCACCAACAGAAAACGAAGAGTCACTGTTCAAGGAACCCTATCAGAAGCAGGTGGGGTCATCAGCGGAGTACCACAAGGATCAGTTACTGGGACCTCTCCTATTCCTCCTCATGATAGCAGACATCCACTGGGACCTGGAACACTCCACAGCCACATCGTTTGCAGACCACACCGCGACTCATGAGAAAAAATCACCTCACAACATGATGCTCAGTCTACTACAACAACGCCTTGGACAAAATCCTGAAGTGGGCAGAAGAAAACAACAATTTGGGGGGGGGGGGGGGCCGCCCCCGAAACGGAGACAAGTTCGAGCTTCTAAGGTACGGGAACAAGAGAGCACTACAAAACGACACCAACGACAAAAGTGGACAGCAAGACATTCACCGCCAAAGGCACAGTGAAGGAAGTGGGAGAAAATATGAGCAGTGACGCCACGTTTTCCCCAGCATATTACCAAAGCCACAACAAAAACAAAAAAACAAAAAGCAAAAAAAAAAAAACAATAGCAGGCTGGATCCTGAGAACCTTCCACACCAGAAACGGAAGGTGTATGTTAACACTGTGGAAGTCACTGGTCCTACCGCGACTGGAGTACTGCTCTCAGCTATGGTCTCCCCAAAAAGTAGGAGAACTAACAGAAATTGAAGCCACCCAGATGACATTCACCAGTAAAAGCCATGGGTTTCAACACTTAACCTACTGGGAGAGACTTAAGGAGCTTGCAGCTGTACTCACTTACAAGACGTAGGGAGAGATACATCATTCTACGTCTGGAAGATTTTGGAAAAAAAGGTACCAAATCCAAACATCCAAGAGACTCAGCACTCAAAGTCGAGGGAGGCTGTGCTATGTGAGTACTCCGCCGGGATCACCACAAAAAATATCCAATCCCGTGATACCATCACAGCTTTACATCCAATGGAAACCAGACTGTTCAACTGTATACCAGCCCCTCTCATGAACATGACCGTGGTTGTCCTCAGACACCTTCAAGAAACACTTGGACATGTGGCTGGCCAAAATACCGTACCGGCCACCAACAACCCAGGATAACCCAGCATCCACTCCAACCGCCTTCTGGCATGGAGAGTGGCAGAAAGGGAGCTGCCTGGTCGCAGTGGTAGCCCCAGGCTCAACTGTGTCACTAACATTACGGAATACAACTAGAGTGTACCCAAGTGTAAAGTGTAAGGAAATAGGCCTACCTTTGGAACGTCGGAGACACGGTCTTGGTCTTGGGGGCGAAAGTCACGCTCGACTGGTTCGAGGTGTGGCCTTAGTATTCGTCTCTCTCTCCTAGGCTAAACTTATAAACTATAATGGAAAAGTACAGGTTTAGAATAAAAGAAGATTGTTCCCCCGTGGGCGTCTCAACCGCCACCCTCACTATTGTGAGGCTTGATCTTTTCCTCCACACTGCCCTCTAGGTAGTCCTTACACCCCCCCCCCCCCTTCCTGGGTGCAGTGGTCTCAGTCCACATGTTTAAGTCGTTCAGGCCAATCAGGTAGATCACTATTCCGTCGAGCCCACATTCAATACCTTCCTACCACTTGCATTCCATTCCTCCGCACCAATCTCTTGCACTATGGATCTTAGCATTACCCGCCTTTCTCCTTCATATTTTCTGCACTTTAGGAGGATATGCTCCACAGTCTCAGTACCTCCCCCGCTCTCGCTTGCCATCTTGCATTCCTTGTGGCCTTCATTTTGAACATCTATATGGGTTCTGCTATTCAGCTCAAGTGACTTAGTTCGTGCCTTGAAGAGGAGGTCAACCTCCGATGCTCCCATCAGTATCATGGCTCCCTTCTTTGGCTGTTTGCTTACACATGTACCATTCTAGTGAACGCCCTTGTTTCTCATATTCCCTGCCCTCTTCTTCCCTTGCTACGCTTTGTACCCGTTTGCCGATCTCTTTCGTCCATCTCTCATGGCTCCACATTTTCCATA
>JAVRFV010000292.1:0-92500 GCA_032716605.1 Paralithodes platypus
TTCACTCCCTTCAGGTCGCTTCACTTACTTAAATAGGCCTAACCGAAAACAAAAATGTTGAAATACACACAAATAGGTTATCAGTTAATAGAGAGAGAGAGAGAGAGAGAGAGAGAGAGAGAGAGAGAGAGAGAGCGAGAGAGGGAGAGGGAGAGGGAGAGAGAGAGAGAGAGAGTTGCTAAGTGAGAATAGAGAGTAAACTAGGCAATATACAGAAAAGGTGTTTTGGATAATCAAAGCACAATTTATCTGCCCAATTAGTTATTTACTACCGAAAATAATTAATTACCGTAGAGTAATTCGGGCTAAATGGTCTGAATTATGTCAATGAGAGAGAGAGAGAGAGAGAGAGAGAAGAGAAAGGGAGAGCGAGCGTGAGCGTGAGCGAAGCGAAGCGAGCGAGCGAGCGAGCGAGCGGAGCGGAGAGAGAAGAGAGGAGAGAGAGAGGCGAGAGTAGAGATAGAGAGAGAGTAGAGAGAGGCGAGAGAGAGAGAGAGAGGATAGGCTAAAGAGTTAATGAGAGAGGTAGAGAGAGAGAGAGAGGAGAGAGAGAGAGAGAGAGAGGAGAATCGAGAGAGAGAGAGAGAGAGAGAGAGAGAGAGAGAGAGAGAGAGAGAGAGAGAGAGAACAGCCCCACACTCACTCCATCCATACAGAACAGCCCCACACTCACTCCATCCATACAGAACAGCCCCACACTCACTCCATCCATACAGAACAGCCCCACACTCACTCCATCCATACAGAACAGCCCCACACTCACTCCATCCATACAGAACAGCCCCACACTCTCTCCATCCATACAGAACAGCCCCACACTCACTCCATCCATACAGAACAGCCCCACACTCACTCCATCCATACAGAACACATACACCTCCGTCGTGATTTAAAAGTTTGAACGGAGAAAAAAAAATACATAAAAATCCTCCGCCCCTCTCTCTCTCTCTGCCCCCCCTGCCCCCACGGATCAGATGTAATGTATGTTTGATCCGCGTGATCCAAGAGACATAGGGGGGAACTGACAGACAAGTGGTAGAGTGGATCCCGTGTTTATAAAGCGCGGGTTTGGATTTTTGCATTAGTTGTGCGTTTATTGTTTTGGTGGGGTTTGTGTTTGAACGAGTTTTTAGTGTGTGTGTGTGTGTGTGTGTGTGTGTGTGTGTGTGTGTGTGTGTGTGTGTGTGTGTGTGTGTGGGTGTGTGTGTGTGACCGTGTGTGTGTAAGTGTGTGTGTGTGTGTGTGTGTGTAAGTGTGTGTGTGTGTGTGTAAGTATGTGTGTGTGTGTAAGTATGTGTGTGTGTGTGTGTGTGTGTAAGTGTGTGTTTCCCATGGCCTAGTTCGTGTTCGTGATCGTTCGTTTAGTAATGGTTTGGGTATGGTTTAGATATATTCAATATATAGTTTATACACTGCATGTGTAATGTTCATGCGTTAAGGGGAGGTATTTAGTTTGTTCCCTAGACCTCCATCAACCTTAAAATTACACCCCGTTGAGTCCCTTCCAAGATAAATTTGTACATATTTCGGTAGAAAAATGTCCCGGCCGAAGGCCGGTTCCTCTTAAATTACAGGCTCGCTATCGCTCGCCAGGATAAAATCGACACCTAAATGGCACGAAAGGTCTTAATATGGGGTGAAAGTTCTTAAAATCGCTAAACTAATGGGGCAAACATTTTATAATATCAAAAGCAATGGGGCTAAACATGAGGGAGAAAGGGGTCAAGAAAAAAATCCCTCAAGTGGAGATCTCCCCTTAAGCGATTACTTATATTTCGCCTTCATTCTTTCCAATGGCTTTCATATAAAGATTCAGTTAACCCTTTGAAGCTCTGACGCGTTTTAGCAGTTTATTTTGGCTATCATTAGACGATTTTAAGCAGCTTAGGAAGGATCTGTGGGTATGAAAAGGGTGAATACTATCTCAATCAACCCTTTGACTTCCATATACCGTTACTAATCTGAATAAAATCGTCTAATAGTAGCCCGAAACAGAACAGAAACGCGTATTGGAGCTTGAAAGGGTTAATTAAAAGCTTTCCTTCTGGATTCGTGGATAGTCCTAATCTGAATAAAATACTTTAATCAAATTCTAATGTAATCTAAATATAATAAAAACTGACTGAATCGTACTGAAAGGATTATCCCTCTGAGGATTATGACGCGGTTTGTCAGTTTATCCTGGCTATCATTAGACGATTGGATACAGTTTAAGAAGGATCTGTGGGAACAAAAGGGGTAAAGACTATCGCAATTGACCACTTGCGAGTTTCAGGCTATAAGGAAGTTGGAACCGTAAACATCGACATTAAACAGAAAGGCAATACTATGGGATAATAGTATGTTGGGAATGGGGTTTTTTTGTTATGTATTTTATAGGCAATACAACCATACTTTAGCTCGTAATTCTGCTAAATATCGATGTCTACAGCTCCAACTTCCTTATAGCTTGAAACTCGCAAGTGGTCAATTAACCCTCTGACTTCTACATACCCTTCCTATCGTCTATTAATAGCCGAAAGAGACTGCCAAAATAATAGCCGAAAGAGACTGCCAAAATAATAGCCGAAAGAGACTGCCAAAATAATAGCCGAAAGAGACTGCCAAAATAATAGCCGAAAGAGACTGCCAAAATAATAGCCGAAAGAGACTGCCAAAATAATAGCCGAGAGAGAGACTGCCAAAATAATAGCCGAAAGAGACTGCCAAAATAATAGCCGAAAGAGACTGCCAAAATAATAGCCGAGAGAGACTGCCAAAATAATAGCCGAGAGAGACTGCCAAAATAATAGCCGAAAGAGACTGCCAAAATAATAGCCGAGAGAGACTGCCAAAATAATAGCCGAGAGAGACTGCCAAAATAATAGCCGAAAGAGAGACTGCCAAAATAATAGCCGAAAGAGACTGCCAAAATAATAGCCGAGAGAGACTGCCAAATAATAGCCGAAAGAGACTGCCAAAATAATAGCCGAGAGAGACTGCCAAATAATAGCCGAAAGAGACTGCCAAAATAATAGCCGAAAGAGACTGCCAAAATAATAGCCGAAAGAGACTGCCAAAATAATAGCCGAAAGAGACTGCCAAAATGCGACATAATCCTGAAGGGGAGGCAGACCGTTTTTCGGGTTCCCTTTCTCCCTCGTGTTTTGTCCCATTACTTTTTAGGTTTTTAGACGTTTGGCCCATTAGTTTGGCGATTTTAACACCTTTCGCCCCATTTCGTTGTCAATTTCAAGACCTTTCGTGCCATTTAGGTGTCGATTATTTCCTGACGAGCGAGAAGCGAGCCAGCAATTTTAAGAGGAACCGGCCTTGGGCCGGAAAATTTTTCTACCGAAAAATGTACAAATTTATTTTGAAGGGGGGTCTAGGGGGTGTTTTTCTAAGTTTGATGGAGGTCTAGGGAGGAAACTAAAAAAAATATAAGAATAAATGAATTAACAGACCAAACAAACGGTCAGTCTCCCCTTAAGATAACACATTTCGAGTCTATTAATATCGTATCACCCCAAGCACTGGAACACAAAGGAGAATCGATGCTTTAAGGGGGCCGGTTTTCTGGACCACTTTCTCACTCATGTTTAGCCCCACTAGTTTTCAGATGCTAAGATGTTTGCCCCATTAGTTAGTCGAATTTAAGACCTTTCGCCCCATTTCTTCGTCACTATTTAGACCTTTCGTGCTATTTAGGTGTCGACTTTTTCCCTGGCGAACGATAGTGAGCCTGTAATGTTGGAAGAACCTGCCTTCGGCCGGGACATTTTTCTACCGAAAAATGTACAAATTAATCTAGAAGGGGGATCTAATGGATGTTTTTTTTAATTTGATGGAGGTCTAGGGAGGAAACTAGAAAAATAATTAATACATGCAAAAATCGGCCAAGAAGTGAACCATCCCCCCCCCCCCCCCCCCTTAAAGGTTGTGTCATACGATCGCTTTTTCTGGCAATTTTCGACGAGCAACTATGTTCTCGTCGTATTTTGAGACTCGTTCACAAAGGGCATCGGAAACTAGATCGAAGGTATAGATTACGGTTGGTAGTTTAAGGGGAGGCAGACCGTGTTTCTGGACCCCCTTCTCCCTAATGTTTAGCCCCGCTAGTTTTGAGATTATACGACGTTTGGTCCATTAGTTTGGCGATTTTAACACCTTTCGCCTCATTTCGTTGTCAATTTTAAGACCTTTCGTGCCATTTACTGGTAGGTGTCAAATATTTCCTGGGGAGCGATAGCGAGCCTGCAATTTTAAGAGGAACCGGCCTTTGGCCGGGAAATTTTTCTACCGAAAAATGTACAAATATATCTTGAAGGGGGTCTAGGGGGTGTTTTTCTAAGCTTGGTGGAGGTCTAGGGAGGAAACTAAACAAAATATATGAATAAATGAATTAATAGACCAAATAAACGGTCAGTCTCCCCTTAATTCCTATGCAACATAAATTTTGAAGCTGCCAGACTACAATTGCCCGCGAAAATTGCCGGAAATCTCGGTCGTGTCAACATTCTATGATCAACATTTTTCTGGCAACATTTCTGGACTATTTTGCACGGGTATCGGAAACTAGACTGATGGTAGATGAATTTACGTAACAGAAAAAATATCAAATGTCTACCTTATGAGCTGCCAGACCAGTGTTAAGGATAATTGTTGGGTGAAAAAGCGCTCGTGTGATACCGGCTTAAGGGGGGTGACCTGTTTTTGTTCTGTCCTTTTCTATTTTTCTCTGGCTTGTATCCATATGGCCCCATTCAGCCTACTGTTTTAAGACGTTTATCCCCATCCAGGTGTCAATTGTTTACTGGTGAGCGGTAGCGAGCCAGCATATTGTTTATTTTTGTTAGACAGCAGGCTAAATTTGTAAATTTTTCGATAGAAAAATTTCTCCGGCGAAGCCGGATTTCTTCATTTAATGCTGGCTCGCTATCGCTCGCCAGGAAGAAATCGACACCTAGATGGGGGCCCCATTCAGTTGGCTGAATGGGACCGAATGGATACAAGTCAGAGAAAGAGAGAAAAGGACAGAAATAACAAAAAGCAGGTCACCCCCCTTAAGGGAAATCACAAAGGAGTGGCCCGGATTCTATTAATGGATGGGGGGGGGGGGGGGGTCTGGGAGAAACATTCATCCTCTCTGTTATTATGGGTCATGCCTGGGGTTATGAGAGAGGGAGGGAGGGAGGGAGGGAGGGAGGGAGGGAGTGAGTGAAAGTGAGAGAGAGATATAGATAGATAGATAGATAGAGAGAGAGAGAGAGAGAGGAGATAGATAGCTATAGATAGATAGAGAGATAGAGAGATAGATACAGATAGACAGATAGAGGTGGAGATAGATAGATATAGATAGATAGAGATGGAGATAGATAGATAGATAGAGATGGAGATAGATATAGATAGATAGATATAGATAGATAGAGATGGAGATAGATAGATAGATAGATATGGAGATAGATAGATAGATAGATATATAGATAGATAGATAGAGAGAGGAGATAGATAGATATAGATAGAGATAGATAGATAGATAGATAGATAGATAGATAGATAGATAGATAGATAGATAGATAGATAGAGAGAGAGAGAGAGAGAGAGAGAGAGAGTGAGAGAGAGAAAGAGAGAGAGAGAGAGAGAGAGATTGTGAGAGAGAAAGCATGTGGGTTTAGTATTTTGAAACGCACGGTAAAAAATAATCCACTAACCCTCAAATAATCCACTAACCCTCAAATAATTAATTTAAATTGAATATAAACATTATCTATTTCCAACAGATCAATCCAGAATTCTATTGGTCGGAAAGTCGATTGAAGGGAAAAAAGCCATAAGGTTCCACACACACACACACACACATAGACACACACACACACAGACACAGACACACACACACATAGACCAAGAAACACACACACACACCCGGAATGCACACTGCAAACACACGGCATGCAAACACACACGCACACATACACACGGCATGCAGACACACACACACTCACAAACACACGGCATGCAGACCCCCACACACCCACGTCATACAGACACACACACACACACACACAGACAGATATATATATAGGTTCGACATGTCCCAGTAGCCGTTCGTGCTGTTTATCATAATAATTAAATCAGGAGGTTTTAATGACATATCACTCGTTAAGGGGGGTCACCGGCTTTTTTCTTATCTTTCTCTCCTTTTCTCTCTTTCCCTGGCTTGTATCCATTCGGCCCCATTCAGCCAACTGTTTTAAGACATTTATCCCCATCCAGGTGTCGAATTTTTTCCTGGCGAGCGATAGCGAGCCAGCATTGTAGGGAGGTATCCGGCTTCGCCGGAGAAATGTTTCTTTCGAAAAATGTACAAATTTAGCTTTCTGTCAAAACAAAAATATATATATGCTGGCTTGCTACCGCTCGCCAGGAAAATATTGACACCTGGATGGGGGTAAACGTCTTAAAACAGTAGGCTGAATGGGGCCGAATGGATACAAGCCAAAGAGAGAGGGAGAGAAAGAGAAAACAAGCGAGGTGGGCTCCCTTAATGTGTGTAGTTAGATGACGTAGGCCTAAGTCAAAGAGGGAATTATGATTGACTACCCATAAACATAATTAATTCTAGGGCAAACATGTGTGTGTGTGTGTGGGTGGGGGTGGGTGGGTGGGTGTGTGGGTGGGTGGGTGGTGGGTGGGTGGGTGGGTGTGGGTGGGTGGGTGTGTGTGGGTGTGTGTGTGTGTGTGCGTGTGTATGTCAGCAGGGGGCGGCGCCAAAGGGAATACTGTAGTTGTGTCACGCACACCACCACGGTCCTTTACTCTCACGTACATGTGTGTGTGTAGGTTTATGTGTGTGTGTGTGTGTGTAGGTTTATGTGTGTGTGTGTGTGTGTGTGTGTGTGTCAGTGTGTGTATGTGTGTGTGTGTCAGTGTATGTGTGTGTGTGTGTGTGTGTGTGTGTAGGTTTATGTGTATGTGTGTGTGTGTGTGTAGGTTTATGTGTGTGTGTGTGTGTGTGTGTGTATTTTTTAGTACAAAGGAGTACAAAGGAAATAAAGCAACAACAGGTCTAGTGACCCCTCTAGGCTGCTTGTCCTCCAAAATACTGAGGATCAAGTGTCCACACAGTGGTTTAGAGTGGGTAACGGAAAACTGGAAAAAGAACTACTGCCCTGGAACTAATATCCGTGGCAGGATTAGGAAGTTAGTAGGGGACAGATGGGTTAGTAACATAACACAGTTATAAGAATTGTTCGTACCGGTATATCTGGGAAAAAGAGAGTAACGTCTTGGTAATATATGTACGAAATAATCCTTGATGAATCTGAGGGGGGAATACAATAAAGTTATTAATTTACACATGCAGTCAGTCGCGGGTTTGATGCGAGATATTTGTCTAGGCGAAGTTTAAAAGAATCAACGGTGCTGCAGACTATAACATCTCGGGGAAGCCCATTCCACAAGTTGACAACTCGATTGAAGAAGAAATTCTTAGATTCGTGTGAGTTAAAAGATTTACCAATAATTTTGCAACCGTTTCCCCGCGTGGAATTAGATTGGTCGATAGTGAAGTATTTACTACAGTCTATATGTGAGGTGTAATTAAATAAATACATATTGAGTGTGCGTGTGTGAGTGTGTGTGAGTATGTGTGTGTGTATAACTATTTGACTAAGTTGGTGTGTGTACTACTTCCCCCATGTGTGTGTGTGTGCGTGTTCCTATGTGCGTGTGTGCATGGGAATGAATGTTGACAATGCATGCCATACTATTCCTGCCTTTTAGTTAGAACACAAATGTGCCAACCAAGATGTGTTTGACTGTGTGTGAGTGAGAGAGAGAGAGAGAGAGAGAGAGAGAGAGAGAGAGAGAGAGTTTAGCGTACTGTATATGCCTATGTATTGCAGGACAACTTTTTAGCAACAATTTGTACGCTTGTGGCAGTGCAGGTCCATGCATACATTAGTGTGTGTGTGTGTGTGTACATTTACGTATGTATGCATGTATGTGTTCTGTGTGCCTATGTGTCTTCATGTGTAGCCTATGTGTGTTGCATATAAGTAACACCCCGTTCTTAACATTAATCGTCAAATACAAACCCCAATGTACTAATGAAAGCATATGGTCCTCCCGGGATTCGAACTCGGGACACCACACCCAGAACATAAGCACCCAAACCATTACACCACCAACACACAGTTATATATTTGAAGGGGACTGACTATTTTTCCCAGTATGTGACCTAGATGTGTGTGAAATTGTATTTAGTTTTTGTGTGGCCATTGTTTTCTGTTGTGTTGTCCCTATTCTGGCTCTGTCTTGAGTCCCCCCCCCCCCCCAAAAAAAAAAAAAAAAAAAAAAACGTCACCCCCCCTAAAAATAAAAAAAACGTCACCCACCCTTAAAAAAAAAAAAAAAAAAAAAAAAAAGAGAAAAAAAATAGGAAAAGTGGGGATTGGGCCTGAGTATATAGAATAGAATATAGAAAATGGGAGTTTGAATATTCATGTGAAAATATATGCGAACAAAATTATGTATTCCACTGGCAATGGCCGCGTACGGTATACTGTATATCATTGTACGGTCGCGCTAATAAGTCATGCTTCAGCTGGCATTACGTTTGGCTCGTTCTGTGCTGTATTAATGTCTGTCAGATGCTGAATAGGGTGGGTAAGTGTAGGAACATGGTTTGTTCGCGTCTGATCAGTTCGACTTAAGGGGAGGTTTTTAGTGCGTTACCTAGACTTCCATCAAGCTTGAAATTAGACCCCCTTGACTCCCTTTCAAGATAAATTTGTAAATTTTTCGGTAGACAAATGTCCCGGCCGAAGGCCGGTTGCTCTTAAATTACAGGCTCGCTATCGCTCGCCAGGAAAAAATCGACACCTAAATGGGACGAAAGGTATTAAAAGTGACATAAATGGGGTGAAACTTCTTAAAAACGCCAAGCAAATGGGGCGAACGTTTTATAATATCAAAAGCAATGGGGCTAAACATGAGGGAGAAAGGGGTCAAGAAAAAACCCTCAAGTGGAAATCTTCCCTTAACTGTGAGTGTCTTTTGTATAGTGTCAGTTTGTGATTGTTTATGAGTTGTGATAAATTGTTTATGAGTTGTGATAAATTGTTTATGAGTTGTGATAAATTGTTTATGGGTTGTGATAAATTGTTTATGAGTTGTGATAAATTGTTTATGAGTTGTGATAAATTGTTTATGAGTTGTGATAAATTGTTTATGAGTTGTGATAAATTGTTTATGAGTTGTGATAAATTGTTTATGAGTTGTGATAAATTGTTTATGGGTTGTGATAAATTGTTTATGAGTTGTGATAAATTGTTTATGAGTTGTGATAAATTGTTTATGAGTTGTGATAAATTGTTTATGAGTTGTGATAAATTGTTTATGGGTTGTGATAAATTGTTTATGAGTTGTAATAAATTGTTTATGAGTTGTGATAAATTGTTTATGAGTTGTGATAAATTGTTTATGAGTTGTGATAAATTGTTTATGGGTTGTGATAAATTGTTTATAAGTTGTGATAAATTCGATAATGCATTCAAATTTGATGTTATTGGAGTACATGAATGGTAGATTTCCAGTTTGTAGGTGAATATTAGTGTTTATTGTGTGCTCGTACGTGTGTGTGTGTGTGTGTGTGTGTGTGTGTGCGTGTGTGTGTGTTGACGAGAATAATCATGTGTACTGTGGAGCGTGTAGGTGTAACTCAACTCTAGGGTGTAGTTGTGGTGACAAGACATGCGAGTTGGCACACAGAGAAACACACACACACGGTACATTAAATTTTGTATTGTACGCCTCCAACAACATGTACACTCTCTCACCCTTGTTTCGTCACACACTTCATTCCACACCCATCACACTCTCATCCTTAGTCTTGTACAGTCGGCCTAATAAGTGATGTCCCGGCACCAATTATGTTTAGATCAATTATTGGTATCAGCAATATTTACACATGATTCTGCTTTTTGAGTGAAATATACTACCATGTTCCTACACTTACCCACCCTATTCAACATCTGACAGACATTAATACAGCACAGGGGGAGACGAACGTCATGGCAGTTGAGACATGACTTATTAGCGCCACCGTACATAAAGATAGGTCGTCACACTATAAGATATCAATAGTATAGTAACCGTCAATAGAATATGGTTGGGTATATTAAGGGGAGGTATTTAGTTTCTTCCCTAGAACTCCATCAAGCTTAAAATTACACCCCCTAGACCCCCTTTCAAGATAAATTTGTAAATTTTTCGGTAGAAAAATGTCCCGGCCAAAGGCCGGTTCCTCTCAAATTAAAGGCTCGCTATCGCTCGCCAGGATAAAATCGACACCTAAATGGCACGAAAGTTCTTAAAATTTACAGAAATGGGGCGAAAGTTCTTAAAATCGACAAACTAAAGGGGGCGAGCGTCTTAAAATCTAAAAAGCAATGGGGCTAAATATGAGAGAGAGAAAGGGGTCCAGAAAAAAATCCCTCAAGTGGCAATCTTCCCTTAATGGTGATTACATCTACTGTAATTACTCAAATACCTTAAAGAAGGATTCATCATACCAATATACTAATATAGGTGTAATTTTGTATTTTGTTTTTGTGTGGTCATTGTTTTCTGTTGTGGTGTCCCTATTCTGGCTCTGTTTTGAGTCGCCCCCCGAAAAAAAAAAAAAAATAAAATAAAATAAAATAAATAAATAAATAAATAAACACAGAAAAAGTGGGGATTGGGATTGAGTATATAGAACACATATATAACTATTATAAACATACTAAATACACTTTGTATAACTTGTTTAAACCCATACTTTATAGTGTATTGCATAATTATCCTCTATAGACCAAATATTTAGTAATTAGATATTGCTTAGCGAAAAATAACCTCACATGACCCGGATAAAGGGGACAGAGGAGTGTGTGGTAAAGCCGCTGTCACACGAGCGATTTTTCCGTTAATTTTCCATGAGCAAGTTTTTTCTCGTTATATTTAGGGACTTTTTTGCACTGGTATCGGTAACTAGACTGTAGGTAGAGTATATTAGGCGGCTGAATTTGGATAAGGTGCAATATTTGAAGCTGCCAGACCATAATTGCCCGTAAAAATTGCTCGAAATGCGGCTCGTGTGACTCCGACTTAACCACCGAGAACTATGTCTTCTAAGCGTAGTAGGGAAGGTGTGCAACAGGGTAGTGATTGAGAGTGAGAGCGAGAAAGGAGAAATGGATAGGTGACGAGCAAGGCGGTTTTAGGAAGGGAAGAGGATATATAGATTAGATTTTTACCCTGAAATGTTATGTGGAGAAATATCTGGAGAAGCAACAAAAACTGTATGTTGCCTTTATGATCTTGGAGAAGGCCTATGACAGAGTGGATAGAGAAGGTATGTGGAAAGTACTTCGAATATACGGAGTAGATGGCAAGTTGCTGAACACAGTGAAGAGCATGTATGAGGGTGCAAAGGCGGCAGTACGTGTGGAGAGTGAGCAGAGCGAGTTCTTTGATCTGAATGTTGAGTTGAAACAGGGGTGTGTGATGTCCCCGTGGTTGTTTACTGTATATATGGATAGAGTAATGAAAGAAATACAAGGAAGAGCAGTGGATGTTGGTGTATCGCTGATAAGGGAGGGAAACGAGTGGAAGCTACCTATACTGCTGTTTGCTGATGATACAGTTCTGATGAGTGATAATGAATGGGAGTTGCAGGGTCTGGTAAATATCTTCGGAACAGTGTGCGAAAAACGGAATCTGAAAGTAAATGCGGGGAAGAGCAAGGTTATGGTCTTTGAAAGGGGTAAGTCACAGAGTGTGAGGTGAGGTTGAACGGTCAGGCTACGGAGATTGTCAGCTCATTTAAGTATCTATGCAGTGTGCTGAGTAAAGATGGGAGTATGGATGAAGAAGTGCGGGAGAGGGTGCAACAGGGGAAGAGGGTTGTAGGAATGCTGAAAGCAGTAACAAGAAATAGGGTGGTCAGTATGGAAGTGAAGAAGTCGTTGCATGTCAGTGTGGTAATCCCGACACTGACTTACGGAAGAGAAGCATGGACGTTGGCGGAGAAACTCAGACCAAGAGTGAGAGGGGTGGAAATGAGTTACTTGAGAAGTGCATGCAGAGTTACATGGAGGGATAGACAGACAAATGAGGAAGTAAGAGGGAGGTGTGGTGTGGAGGTAGATGTGGTGGAAAGTGTGAAAAGGAACACCTTGAGATGGTTCGGCCATATGGAACCTCTGGGAAGCGAGAGAATGACTAAGAGGGTGTACGAAAGCGAGGTGGAGGGACAAAGAGGGAGAGGTAAACCGAAAGAGAGGTGGAAGGATGGAGTGAAGAAGTATATGGATGAAGGCGGTGCTGGTTGGGAGGAGGGGCGTCGACTGACTGGGGACAGAGGTGCATGGGGGCATTTCGTTCGTGGCCACACCTTCGGGGATCACGGCGTCAGGCAATAAATAGATAGATAGATAGATAGATAGATAGATAGATAGATAGATAGACAGACAGACAGACAGACAGACAGACAGACAGACAGACAGATAGATAGATAAATAGATAGACACCTCCAGCCTCATCGTTCAACTTTAATCATTACCCAGTTATAATTCATCACATTCCACAGAGTTAAGGGGAGGTTTATAGTGTTTCCTAGACTTCCATCAAGCTTGAAATTACACCCCCTTGACCCACTTTCAAGATAAATTTGTACATTTTTCGGTAGAAAAATGTCCCGGCCGAAGGCCGGTTCCTCTTAAATTACAGGCTCGCTATCGCTCGCCAGGAAAAAATGGACACCTAAATGGCACGAAAGATCTTAAAAGCGACATAAATGGGGCGAAAGTTCTTAAAATCGTCAAACTAATGGGGCGAAGGTCTTAAAATCTCAAAATCAATGGGGCTAAACATGAGGGAGAAAGGGATCCAGAATTTTTTTTTACCTCCAGTGGAAATAACCCCTTTAAATCACACACACACCGTAAAACACTTTCTCGCTCGGTACTGTACACTCGTGATCAGGAGTTTCGTAACAATATTTGGCTCAATTATTAGGATACGTCGATAATCATAATAATATACATTAGATAAATAGTAAAAAGGTGTCCAGTGCCTTTAGGGGGGGGGGGGGGTCACCGTTTTTTTTTTTTTTTATCTTTCTCTCCATTTAGTTTCCCTGGCTTGTATCCATTCGGACCCATTCAGCCAACTGTTTTAAGACGTTTATCCCCATCTAGGTATCGATTTCTTCCTGGCGAGCGACAGCGAGCCAGCATTGTATGGAGAAATCCGGCTTCGCCGGAGACATTTTTCTATCGAAAAATGTACAAATTTAGCTTGCTGTCAAAACAAAAATATATATATGCTGGCTCGCTACCGCTCGCCAGGAAAATATTGACACCTGGATGGGGGTAAACGTCTTAAAACAGTAGGCTGAATGGGGTCGAATAGATACAAGCCAAAGAGAGAGGGAGAGAAAGATAACAAAATGCGAGGTGGGCTCCTTTAACAATAATCTCATGTTGTGGAGATTGTATAGGCACCAATCCAGCAGGGCAGTACCCGGGGGAGGCCACATAGGCATATAATAAAGAGTTGCTGGAACTCCTGTTTCATTTGCCTGGCTTCCCCCACTGTTTCTATGTGTGCCTCAGAGTAATCCAGCTAACTCTCACAAACACCTCCTCCTCCTCCCACTACACTTAACAAGCACCCCAGACGTCTTTCCAAAACATCCAAATTACCTATACTATCCCTTGATTTTGGCTCTGTCACTCTTTCAACCTTTATTTCATTTTATTTATTTTATTTATTTATTATTATTATTATTATATATATATATATATATATACCGGTATATATATAATATACCGGTATATATATATATATATATATATATATATATATATATATATATATATATATATATTTTTTTTTTTTTTTTTTTTTCCTTAACTTGAATTAAGTGTTTAGGTGGCAAATTGTGCGAAGTTCTGCATATTCTGATTATAAGAATCATGTGCTGCACCTCATCATGTTCGCCTTACAACTTCCTTGTAATATTTCCTCATGTTAATTCTTAAATTACATTATTTTGCTGTGTCCAATAATTACTGTAATGTATTAGCCCATGTGTGGGTATAAATGAACAAACACTCAATTATTATTATTATTTTTATTTTTTATTTTTTTATTTTTTTTGGGGGGCCACTGGTTACAGGCAACTTTATTATTTGTCTCCTTCATACAAAAGAAACCCTCTTACATTACCACCGTTCCAGGGATATAACACGCATTCCACATGGCTGTCTCAAAACTAATCCATAGTCAATAAATACTTCAAGTACTTAGCTCAGCCTTCCTCACACTTCAAGTACTTAGCTCAGCCTTCCTCACACTTCAAGTACTTAGCTCAGCCTTCCTCACACTTCAAGTACTTAGCTCAGCCTTCCTCACACTTCAAGTACTTAGCTCAGCCTTCCTCACACTTCAAGTACTTAGCTCAGCCTTCCTCACACTTCTAAGTACTTAGCTCAGCCTTCCTCACACTTCAAGTACTTAGCTCAACCTTCCTCACACTTCAAGTACTTAGCTCAGCCTTCCTCACACTTCACCATACTCACACCCACATCTGTTAGACTACATGGAAACCAATATCCATACACACGCACACTTAGTATCTTTATAAGGAAAAGACAAATATTTAACAAAGATAAACGTTTAGCTTCACGAGTTCATTTTTAACATAGCACATAACCTCCGAAAATAATCAAATTCGCCTGCAGGTTTTTGAAGAATTTTTGAAACCATTATACAATATATAGGAGTAGATTTTTTTTTTTTTTTTTTTTTTTTACCACAGGCTCCAATGGTCAGTCACGGAAATGAGCAGTGTGGTAAAATCCCTGCCTATAGTCTATTCGCTGTAAGTAGGCGAGAAATCATGACCTCTATCCTCTGTAACTCAAAAAGGGCTTGAACAAATGGGCTGTACATTTCCATATCTATTCCTTGACTGACTCCTCCCAAATGGTAGAAATATTAGCTCGATGACTCCAGTCGTATTTCAGTTACAGAGGATAGAGGTCATGATGTCTCGCCTACTTAGAGCAAACAGACTATAGTGTTCGCCCCATCACTTTACAGTACTTTTAGATTTGACTGTTCACTGCTGGTATTTTTGCTTACATATCGAACAAGGGAAAGGGATCGAACTAACAACAAAGAAAGCTAAATAAGTAAAGAACGTAAGGGTTAAGTTAAAGTTATGTTTTGCTTCCTCTATAGCGTTACACATTTTCTCAATCAATTGAATATCGGCAATAAATCTGTGAAGTAGAGATGGGAAACACACACACGCACGAACTCACTCACTCACTCTCTCACCATTAAACTTTCTCTATGTCTCTGTATCCCTCTATCTATTCATCATATATATATATATATATATATATATATATATATATATATATATATATATATATATATATATATATATATATGCAGTATATCACTCCCTCGTCTGTTGGTGGTGTTCAGAACAAGTCTACTGTGTGTCTCTGTGCCAACTCGCATGTCCTGTCACCACAACTACACCCTAGAGTTGAGTTACACCTACACGCTCCTCAGCACACATGCACACACACACACACACACACACACACAAAGGAGTACAAAGGAAATCAAGCAACAACAGTCTAGTGACCCTTCTAGGCTGCTTGTCCTCCAAAACACTGAGGATCAAGTGTCCAAACAGTGGTTTAAAGTGGGTAAGGGAACATTGGAAAGGGAACTACTGCCCTGGAACTAATGTCTGTGGCAGGACTAGGAAGTTAGTAGGGGACATATGGGTTAGTAACTGAGGGGGGGATAAAATAAAGTTATTCGTTTACAAACGCAGTCAGTCGCGGGTTTGATGCGAGATATTTGTCTAGGCGGAGTTTAAATGAATCAACGGTGCTGCAGTCTATAACGTCTCGGGGAAGCCCATTCCACAATATTCCACAATATACACACACACACACACACACACACACACACACACACACACACACACACACACACACAGGCTTCTATTCAATTAATAAACTATCTATATTTATTATTGCTATTAATACACATATACAGGCACAATGCAAACATAGACGAGCAAACGCACACACACGCACACACTCACCACATACACACTCGAATACCTACACACGAACAAAACGCACACACACGCACACACTCACCACATACACACTCGAATACCTACACACGAACAAAACGCACACACACGCACACACTCACCACATACACACTCTCGAATACCTACACACGAACAAAACGCACACACACGCACACACTCA
This sequence comes from Paralithodes platypus, assembly GCA_032716605.1. NCBI lineage: Eukaryota > Metazoa > Arthropoda > Malacostraca > Decapoda > Lithodidae > Paralithodes > Paralithodes platypus. Next base: position 16,338 of record JAVRFV010000292.1, read on the forward strand.
CCACATACACACTCGAATACCTACACACGAACAAAACGCACACACACGCACACACTCACCACATACACACTCGAATACCTACACACGAACAAAACGCACACACACGCACACACTCACCACATACACACTCTCGAATACCTACACACGAACAAAACGCACACACACGCACACACTCACCACATACACACTCGAATACCTACACACGAACAAAACGCACACACACGCACACACTCACCACATACACACTCTCGAATACCTACACACGAACAAAACGCACACACACGCACACACACTCACCACATACACACTCGAATACCTACACACGAACAAAACGCACACACACGCACACACTCACCACATACACACACTCGAATACCTACACACGAACAAAACGCACACACACGCACACTCACCACATACACACTCTCGAATACCTACACACGAACAAAACGCACACACACGCACACACTCACCACATACACACTCGAATACCTACACACGAACAAAACGCACACACACGCACACACTCACCACATACACACTCTCGAATACCTACACACGAACAAAACGCACACACACGCACACACTCACCACATACACACTCTCGAATACCTACACACGAACAAAACGCACACACACGCACACACTCACCACATACACACTCGAATACCTACACACGAACAAAACGCACACACACGCACACACTCACCACATACACACACTCGAATACCTACACACGAACAAAACGCACACACACGCACACACTCACCACATACACACTCTCGAATACCTACACACGAACAAAACGCACACACACACACACACACTCACCACATACACACTCGAATACCTACACACGAACAAAACGCACACACACACGCACACACTCACCACATACACACACTCGAATACCTACACACGAACAAAACGCACACACACGCACACACTCACCACATACACACTCTCGAATACCTACACACGAACAAAACGCACACACACGCACACACTCACCACATACACACTCGAATACCTACACACGAACAAAACGCACACACACGCACACACTCACCACATACACACTCTCGAATACCTACACACGAACAAAACGCACACACACGCACACACTCACCACATACACACACTCGAATACCTACACACGAACAAAACGCACACACACGCACACACTCACCACATGGACCAATGTAAGTAGCGGGGTACCCCAGGGATCGGTACTAGGACCAATTCTCTTTCTAATTTACATCAACGACATAGATGAGGGTCTCACCTGTACAATCTCAAAATTTGCTGACGATACAAAAATTGCAAATAGCGTACTCTCAAAAGATCAAGTTGACGATATGCAACACAATCTAGATAAATTGTCACATTGGGCCCAAATTTGGCAAATGAGTTTCAATGCGGATTAATGTAAAGTACTACATATCGGATACTTAAATGAGAAAGCAAACTATTCGATGAATGGCACTCAGCTTAAGAATGTAAACAGAGAAACCGATCTGGGAGTAACAATATCGAGTAACCTAAAACCGAGTCAACAATGTTCAGAAGTTGTTAAGAAGGCAAACAAAATAATTGGCTTTATAGGCAGATCATTTGAGCATAAATCCAAAGACGTAATCCTAACCCTTTACAATTCCTTAGTCCGCCCTCTTCTGGAATACTGCGTTCAATGCTGGTGCCCTTATTACCAAAAAGACATAAACAAGCTAGAACGAGTTCAACGTAGAGTTACCAAAATGATACCTAGCCTAAAGAACAAACCATACGAAGAGCGTCTTAGAGAATTAAATCTATTTCCTTTAACCCAGCGCAGATTAAGAGGTGACTTAATTCAAGTGTTCAAAATCATCAAAGGCATCGACAATATGAACTGTAGTAAGTACTTCACTATCGACCAATCTAATTACACGCGGGGAAACGGTTGCAAAATTATTGGTAAATCTTTTAAACTCACACGAATCTAAGAATTTCTTCTTCAATCGAGTTGTCAACTTGTGGAATGGGCTTCCCCGAGACGTTATAGACTGCAGCACCGTTGATTCATTTAAATTCCGCCTAGACAAATATCTCGCATCAAACCCGCGACTGACTGCGTTTGTAAATGAATAACTTTATTTTATCCTCCCCTCAGTTACTAACCCATATGTCCCCTACTAACTTCCTAGTCCTGCCACGTTAGTGGCAGGGCAGTAGTTCCCTTTCCAATGTTCCCTTACCCACTCTAAACCACTGTTTGGACACTTGATCCTCAGTGTTTTGGAGGACAAGCAGCCTAGAAGGGTCACTAGATCTGTTGTTGCTTGATTTCCTTTGTACTCCTTTGTACACAGTCGAATACCTACACACGAACAAAACAACTCTTTTACCTGTTTTATTTTTTGCTACCCATACACTCCCCATCCCACTAATACTACCATCACCCACACACACAACCCTCATGTACACCCTTTAATAATCCCTTCTCCCGTTTAATCCACTCTAAAATAATCCCTTCTCCCGTTTAATCCACTCTAAAATAATCCCTTCTCCCGTTTAATCCACTCTAAAATAATCCCTCCTCCCGTTACAATACACTCTTAAATAATCCCTTCTCCCGTTTCAAAACACTAAAATATTCCCTTCTCCCCTTCCATACCACTAAAATAATCCCTTCTCCCGTTTAATCCACTCTATAATAATCCCTTCTCCCGTTACAATACTCTTAAATAATCCCTTCTCCCGTTACAATACTCTTAAATAATCCCTTCTCCCGTTACAATTCTCTTAAATAATCCCTTCTCCCGTTTAATCCACTCTAAAATAATCCCTCCTCCCGTTACAATACACTCTTAAATAATCCCTTCTCCCGTTTCAAAACACTAAAATATTCCCTTCTCCCCTTCCATACCACTAAAATAATCCCTTCTCCCGTTTAATCCACTCTATAATAATCCCTTCTCCCGTTACAATACTCTTAAATAATCCCTTCTCCCGTTACAATACTCTTAAATAATCCCTTCTCCCGTTACAATTCTCTTAAAAAATCCCTTCTCCCGTTTAATCCACTCTAAAATAATCCTTCCTCCCGTTACAATACACTCTTAAATAATCCCTTCTCCCGTTACAATACTCTAAAATAATCCCTTCTCCCGATACAATACTCTAAAATAATCCCTTCTCCCGTTTAATCCACTCTAAAATAATCCTTCCTCCCGTTACAATACACTCTTAAATAATCCCTTCTCCCGTTACAATACTCTAAAATAATCCCTTCTCCCGATACAATACTCTAAAATAATCCCTTCTCCCGTTGCAGTACACTCTAAAATAACCCCTTCTCCCGTTTCATAACAATAAACCGGAGCTTACTAATGTCCCCCCCCCCCCCCCCCGATCACCGGCCGACTATTCGATAATGGGGGAGGAATAAGTCATCGGTGCCGGCAAATTACAGCCCCGCTTCTAAAATTACGGTCCTTCCACTTCATGTCAGGGCCTCGTCTATCAAACAGGCGGCGGGGGGAGGGAGGGGGGTTATTGCTCTACCACCGGAATTTGTGCTTGTGTGTGTGCGAGAGAGGGGGACTTGCTGCCTTTTGTGTTTTGTGCTTGTGTGGGAGGGAAGGGTTAAGAGGGGAGTGGGGGTGATTGTGATTGTGTGTGTGTGTGTGTGGGTGTGTGTGGGTATGTGTGTGTGTGTGTGTGTGTGTGTGTGTGTGTATATGAGGGGTACTTGCTGCCTTTTGTGTTTGTGTGGGAGGGAAGGGTTAAGGGGGGAGTGGGGGTGATTGTGATTGTGTGTGTGTGTGTGTGAGGGGTTTAATTTGTGTGGACGTGTATGAAACTAGAGTTAAATTAGGTTATATTGTGTATGCGAGATTTGTAAAATTGTTCATGTGTGTGGTGGGGAGAATTGCGTTGATATGTGTGTGTGTGTGTGTGTGTGTGTGTGTGTGTGTGTGTGTGTGTGTGTGTGTGTGTATTCAGTTTATTAATAAAAGGTAAGGCATTGCATTAAAGTGTGAGACTATTGAATGGGTTGCACATGTATGTATTATGTGCAGGGGTGCAAGTGTGTGTGTGTGTGCATGTGCGTGTGTGTGTGTGTGTTGGGGATGGATTGTTTGGGTGTAGTGATATGATTGTCATGGACAGTTGCCTATACACATGATACTAGCACCAGTGATATGGAGGGTTCATGATAGCATTAATGTGAACTAATGAGCTTACTCTCTTCTAACACAATTACTGTAATAGGTTAAGGGGAGGTTTTTAGTTTGTTTTCTACTCCTCCAGCAATCTTAAAATTTCACCCCCTTGACCCCCTTTCAAGATAAATGTGTACATTTTTCGGTAGAAAAATGTCCCGGCTGAAAGCCGGTTCCTCTTAAATAACAGGCTCGCTATCGCTCGCCAGGATAAAATCGATACCTAAATGGCACGAAAGGTCTTAAAATTGACAGAAATGGGTCGAAAGTTCTTAAAATCGTCAAAATAATGGGGCGAACGTCTTAAAATTAGAAAAACAATGGGGCTAAACATGAGGGAGAAAAGGGGTCCAGAAAAAAATCCCTCAAGTGGATATCTCCCCTTAATGTGAACTAATGAGCTTATTCTCTTCTAACACAATTTCTGTAATAGGTTAAGCTCTTCAATTTCTGTAATAGGTTAAGCTCTTCAATTCACCTTTAAAATATAGACAATTCTGTGAGAGCATTATTAAGGGGAAGTTTTTAGTTAGTTCACTAGACTTCCATCAAGCTTAACATTACAGCCCCTAGACCTCCTTTCAAGAAAAATTTGTACATTTTTCGGTAGAAAAATGTCCCGGCCGAAGGCCGGTTCCTCTTAAATTATAGGCTCGCTATCGCTCGCCAGGATAAAATCGACACCTTAATTGCACGAAAGGTCTTAATATGGGGTGAAAGTTCTTAAAATCGCTAAACTAATGGGGCAAACGTTTTATAATATCAAAAGCAATGGGGCTAAAGATGAGGGAGAAAGGGGTCAAGAAAAAAAATCGTCAAGTGGAGATCTCCCCTTAAATATCGTCGACGAACAATGATCAGCTCTGCCCAAGATGTAGGTCTAGTTAACTGTACTGTATATGGCGGCGGGGGGGGGTAATGGTTTGAGTGAATACGGGCTTAGAGAGGTTGAATTTAGTGTATGAGGAGGGGTTGGGGGATGGGGTGGGGGGTTGGGGGATGGGGTTGGGGGGTTGGGATGGTGGGGTTTGGGGATGGGTTGGGGATTGGGGATGGTGTGGGTGGGGATGGGTGGGGGTTGGGGATGGGATGGGGGGTTGGGGGATGGGGGTGGGGGGTTGGGGATGGGGTGGGGGGTGGGGAGGGGGTGGGGGTGGGGGTTGGGGGGGTGGGGGGTTGGGGATTGGGTGGGGGGGTGGGATGGGGTGGGGGGTTGGGGATGGGGTGGGGGGTGGGGATGGGGATGGGTGGGGGGTTGGGGATGGGGTGGGGGTTGGGGATGGGGTGGGGGGTTGGGGATGGGGTGGGGGGTTGGGGATGGGGTGGGGGGTTGGGGATGGGGTGGGGGGTGGGGATGGGGTTATGGGGGGTGGGGGTTGGGGATGGGGTGGGGGGGGGGATGGGGTGGGGGGTTGGGGATGGGGTGGGGGGTTGGGGATGGGGTGGGGGGTTGGGGATGGGGGGGGGTTGGGGATGGGGTGGGGGGTGGGGGTTGGGGATGGGGGGGGGGTGGGGGGTTGGGGATGGGGATGGGGTGGGGGGTTGGGGATGGGGTGGGGGGTTGGGGATGGGGTGGGGGGTTGGGGATGGGGTGGGGGTTGGGGATGGGGCGGGGTGGGGGTTGGGGATGGGGCGGGGGTGGGGGTTGGGGATGGGGTTGGGGGGTTGGGGATGGGGTGGGGGGTTGGGGATGGGGTGGGGTTGGGGTGGGGGTGGGGGGTTGGGGATGGGGTGGGGGGTTGGGGATGGGGTGGGGGGTTGGGGTGGGGCTGGGGGGTTGGGGTGGGGGTGGGGGGTTGGGGTGGGGTGGGGGGTTGGGGATGGGGTGGGGGGTTGGGGATGGGGTGGGGGGTTGGGGTGGGGGTGGGGGGTTGGGGATGGGGTGGGGGGTTGGGGATAGGGCGGGGGTGGGGTTGGGGATGGGGCGGGGGTGGGGGTCATGGGGTTGGGGGGTTGGGGATGGGGTGGGGGGTTGGGGATGGGGTGGGGGGTTGGGGTGGGGCTGGGGGGTTGGGGTGGGGGTGGGGGGTTGGGGATGGGGTGGGGGGTTGGGGTGGGGGTGGGGGGTTGGGATGGGGTGGGGGTTGGGGATGGGTGGGGGGGTTGGGGTGGGGCTGGGGGGTTGGGGTGGGGGTGGGGGGTTGGGGATGGGGTGGGGGGTTGCTTATATATTGTGCTTATATGTATGTGTGTCCGTGCGTGTCATTAACCCCCATTGTACCGGCGACGTCTTTTTAATCTTAAGCCAGCTACCGGCATATTTAGACAATCCTCTGCAGCTTAAGAAGGATCTGTAGTAGTAAGAAGGCTTAAGGGGAGGTCTCCACTTGAGGGATTGTTTTCTTGACCCCTTTCTCCCTCCTGTTTAGCCCCATTGCTTTTGATATTATAAAACGTTTGCCCCATTAGTTTAGCGATTTTAAGAACTTTCACCCCATATTAAGACCTTTCGTGCAATTCAGGTGTCTATTTTATCGTGGCGAGCGATAGCGAGCCTGTAATTTAAGAGGAATCGGCCTTCGGCCGGGACATTTTTCTACCGAAAAATGTACAAATTTATCTTGAAAGGGACTAGAGGGGGTGTAATTTTAAGGTTGATGGAGGTCTAGGGAATAAACTAAATACCTCCCCTTAAGGGAGATAGTTCGAAGCCTTTACATTGTTAGGAGCCCTTTTTACACTGAATAAAATCGTCTAATAGTAGCTACAGCCAAGTTAAAAGGACGTCACCTGTTCTGAAAGAGTTAAATATCATATGCCATACCAATCGAAGGTAATTATATTCTACGTGGTCCTTGTGTGATTGTCTCCAAGCGGGTGTCATAAACATTGTGTTATTGTCTCCAAGCGGGTGTCATAAACATTGTGTGATTGTCTCCAAGCAGGTGTCATAAACAGTGTGTGATTGTCTCCAAGCGGGTGTCATAAACTTGTGTGATTGTCTCCAAGCGGGTGTCATAAACATTGTGTGATTGTCTCCAAGCGGGTGTCATAAACATTGTGTGATTGTCTCCAAGCGGGTGTCATAAACATTGTGTGATTGTCTCCAAGCGGGTGTCATAAACATTGTGTGATTGTCTCCAAGCGGGTGTCATAAACAGTGTGTGATTGTCTCCAAGCGGGTCTCATAAACATTGTGTGATTGTCTCCAAGCGGGTGTCATAAACATTGTGTGATTGTCTCCAAGCGGGTGTCATAAACAGTGTGTGATTGTCTCCAAGCGGGTGTCATAAACAGTGTGTGATTGTCTCCAAGCAGGTGTCATAAACATTGTGTGATTGTCTCCAAGCGGGTGTCATAAACATTGTGTGATTGTCTCCAAGCGGGTGTCATAAACATTGTGTGATTGTCTCCAAGCGGGTGTCATAAACATTGTGTGATTGTCTCCAAGCGGGTGTCATAAACATTGTGTGATTGTCTCCAAGCGGGTGTCATAAACAGTGTGTGATTGTCTCCAAGCGGGTGTCATAAACATTGTGATTGTCTCCAAGCGGGTGTCATAAACATTGTGTGATTGTCTCCAAGCGGGTGTCATAAACATTGTGTGATTGTCTCCAAGCGGGTGTCATAAATATTGTGTGATTGTCTCCAAGCGGGTGTCATAAACATTGTGTGATTGTCTCCAAGCGGGTGTCATAAACATTGTGTGATTGTCTCCAAGCGGGTGTCATAAACATTGTGTGATTGTCTCCAAGCGGGTGTCATAAACATTGTGTGATTGTCTCCAAGCGGGTGTCATAAACATTGTGTGATTGTCTCCAAGCGGGTGTCATAAACATTGTGATTGTCTCCAAGCGGGTGTCATAAATATTGTGTGATTGTCTCCAAGCGGGTGTCATAAACATTGTGTGATTGTCTCCAAGCGGGTGTCATAAACATTGTGTGATTGTCTCCAAGCGGGTGTCATAAACATTGTGTGATTGTCTCCAAGCGGGTGACATAAACATTGTGTGATTGTCTCCAAGCGGGTGTCATAAACATTGTGTGATTGTCTCCAAGCGGGTGTCATAAATATTGTGTGATTGTCTCCAAGCGGGTGTCATAAACATTGTGTGATTGTCTCCAAGCGGGTGTCATAAACATTGTGTGATTGTCTCCAAGCGGGTGTCATAAACATTGTGTGATTGTCTCCAAGCGGGTGTCATAAATATTGTGTGATTGTCTCCAAGCGGGTGTCATAAACATTGTGTGATTGTCTCCAAGCGGGTGTCATAAACATTGTGTGATTGTCTCCAAGCGGGTGTCATAAACATTGTGTGATTGTCTCCAAGCCGGTGTCATAAACATTGTGTGATTGTCTCCAAGCGGGTGTCATAAACATTCACTAAGCACTTAGCGTCCAGTTTATAACAAAGTCACAACGCCTTTTGAAGGGGAGAATTCCAGTTGAGGGATTTTGTTCTTTCTCCCTTTCTCCCTCATGTTTAGCCCTATTGCTTTAGAGATTTTAAGACGTTCACCCTATTAGTTTGGCGATGTTAAGAACTTTCGCCCCATTTCTGTCAATTTTAAGAATTTCGTGCCAATTAAGTGTCGATTGTTTCCTGGCGAGCGATAGCGAGCCTGTAATTTAAGAGGACCCGGCCTTCGGCCGGGAAATTTTTCTACCGAAAAATTTACACATTTATCTTGAAAGGGGCTCAAGGGGATGTAATTTTAAGCTTGATGGAGTTATAGGGAACAAACTAAACACCTCCCCTTAAGTGATTACATGGATTGAAGATAAGAGTAACATGTTTGTCTTTTAAGTATGAATTAACAAGAATGGGAGATTTAAAGTGTCATTAAAGTGTCATTAAAGTGTCGAAAAAATAATAAAATAGAATATGGAAAATAAAAATAAAAAAATCGGCAAAAATGGGGATTGGGCCTGAGCATATAGATAGATAGATAGATAGATAGATATGTAGATAGATAGATAGATAGATAGATAGATAGATAGATAGATCGATTGTTTTACTTTTATTCCTTAGAGTTTTTGTCCTGGTTAAATAAAATCGCCTGAAGAAATCCATACGGACCAGGTGTATTAAGGGGAGGTTTTTAGTGTGTTTCCTAGACTTCCATCAAGCTTGAAATTACACCCCCTTGACCCCTTTTCAAGATAAATGTGTACATTTTTCGGTAGAAAAATGTCCCGGCCGAAGGCCGGTTCCCCTTAAATTACAGGCTCGCTTTCGCTCGCCAGGAAAAAATCGACACCTAAATGGCACGAAAAGTCTTAAAAGTGACATAAATGGGGTGAAACTTCTTAAAATCGCCAAACAAATGGGGCGAACGTCTTCAAATCTCAAAAGCAATGGGGCTAGACATGAGGGAGAAAGGGGCAAAGAAAAAAATCCCTCAAGTGGAAACCTCCCTTTAAATGCCACCCAAGTGAAGGAGGAGCTAAGCCATCGATCGTTCTTGTGATTGAGGACCAGGCTATTATAACATTATGACAATACAGGTGGGTTCCGGAAACGCTAGTGGGTCACACACACACACACACACACACACACACACACACACACACACACACTATACTATATACGATATGGGCACAGTTTTATTAGGGGCCGATTAATTCAAACAATTTGGGTTTTAAACCCTCAAGATGATTACTCTCTCTCTCTCTCTCTCTCTTTATTTATCTCTCTCTCTCTCTCTCTCTCTCTCTGGAATCACTCCAAAAGTTTGTAACACTCAACGTTGGAGTATCACTAACTCAAATTGTTTCAACTCCAGCATCCACCACCGCCCCAACGTCATCTGCCAACAATCCAACACCTGCAGTAGACACTGCAGCAGATGCTTCTGACGAACCTGAGCCGACATCAAACCAGGACAGCCGCCCTGTTCACCTTAGTCTCTCCCCCACTCCTCCTGCAAGAAGCCTGCTAGCACGAACAGTACCAACCCCTCGCCCCCGTTCTAACCACTCCTCTCCCCGACCTGTACGTAGAGTCCCGCCACCACAGGTTTCCGGATTTACACCAGTGAGGAACGGTGCACGGCCAACGCAGAAAAGGTCTCATCTACCAGTCACAATGTCAAACAGATTTGAGATATTGGTAGAGATGGAAGACGAACCAGAAGAGACCAGGCTCGTTGGGGATTCCATCCTACGAGGACAGGTCGAAGAGTTCTGCGACAGAGTCCCAAATCAACGAAAAAGATTTTGCATCCCAGGAGCTGGACTGGACGACATTGTGGAAGCCTTCGAAGATACCACAAAGGATGCAAATGAAAATACCCTTTTTGTCATCCATGCTGGTTCAAATGACGTCATGCGCACCAGATCCGAAGAGTTGATGGAGAAATATCGCAAGATGATCCAGCACTACAAAAACAAGTCAAGGAATATCATCATCTCAGGCATTCTCCCCAAGATCGACGCACCTGACAAATTCTACGACAAGGCCTTCAGCACAAATAGCCGACTAAAACATTTGTGTCTGAGGGAAGAAGTTGAATTCATCAACCTCTGGGACAACTTCTACAACCAGCCTACTCTGTTCCGCAAGGATGGCACTCATCTAAACCCTGTGGGTTCAGCACGCATGGGTCGTCTCCTACACGAAGCAGTCCGCAGCAATGGATAAAAAAACGCCATCCGAGAAGAAGCAGCAGTGACATAAATCATCCAACGCCAAGAAAAAAACAGAGGCAACCGAGGACCACCAGCGATAAGGACCGGAGACAGCGAGGACCGAGGACAGCCATGAACATAAATGTAGATCCGACAAGAACCAAAAATATTATTAAAGCGCGTTCCGTGAGTTCTAAAATAACAAATTTAAAGGTTTTCTATGCAAACGCTCGTAGCATACGCAATAAATTTTCAGATTTAGAGGAGCTAGTGTTTACAGAAAATTATGATGTGATTGGCATAACAGAATCTTGGCTCAATACAGAAGATAGAGACTTTTTAGCAGAGTATTCACTTCCCGGTTATGTAATGTTTGAGAAAAGCCGAATAAATCGAAATGGAGGTGGCGTTTTACTTTATATCAAAGAAAGTCTTAACCCTACCCTCTTGTCAAAACCTCAAATTGTGAACGTCGACGCATCTTTTGTGCTAATAAAGAATAATAAAGGTACAAAAAATAATACTTGCATTAATATACAGACCTCCAGCTCAATCAGTGCAAACTGACCGAGAAATTTACGAACAAATTGCAGATGTAAGTAACTCACAAGATACCGTAATTTTTGGTGACTTTAATTTACCTGTGACCAAGTGGGGCGATACTCTTACTTCACACTCCGGACATGACTTGTATACGAACTTGCAAGAGAGTTCGCTTTATCAATTTGTTGGAACGCCGACCCGTGGTAATAACGTTCTTGACATTGTACTTGCAACAAAAGAAGAATTAATAGAGAATTTGAATGTTGGTGATGAATTCAGTAACAGCGACCATCATACGATAACTTTCACTTTAAAGTTTACTAGTAACGAACCAAATAGTAGCATCGAAAAAGTCCCTAATTTCAAGAAAGCAAACTTCCATAAACTTAGAGCTATGTTTAAAGAAACTGACTGGAACTTTTTAATTCACAATAACGACATAAATACATCTTGGAAGTTATTCGAAGCCACTTACCTAAAAGCAGTGCAAGACTGCATACCATCGAAAACTCGGCGTCCAGGCCATAATAATAAGCCCAAATGGTGGAATAAAGATATTTCAAACTGCCTGCTTGCTAAAAAAATTTGCTAATGATAGATTAAAATCCTCACAAAATGACGAAGAACGGCTGAAATTTGTAGAGCTACGACGCAAAGCCAAAAAGTTAATTAAGCAAAGTAAAAAGACCTTAGAGTTACATATTGCGAATCAAAGTAAAACAAACCCGAAAGAATTCTATAGTTATATCAGAAAGAAAAAAATAGTTACTTCAACTGTTGGACCGTTAGTCGATGAAAATGGAGAATACACCAAAGACGAAGAACAAATGAGTAATGCCCTCAATACCTTCTTTGCATCAGTTTTTACAACAGAAGACCTCAGTGATATCCCTACACCATCGCCGATTCAGATTGATAATTCAGATGTTTTAAGCAATATCACCGTTACAGAGAGAGAAGTATTGAATTGTTTAGATAAACTCAAGGTAAATAAAACGCCTGGACCTGATACAATCTCGCCTAGAGTTCTAAAGGAAGCTAAGGATGAGCTCTCTAAACCACTGACATTACTATTCAATAAATCCTTGCAGTCTGGAACTATGCCCGATCAGTGGAAGCTAGCCAACGTAACACCGATATTCAAAAAAGGCAGCAAATCCCTATCCAGTAACTATCGTCCAATTAGCTTAACCTCAGTTGTATGTAAAATGCTAGAAACGGTCATACGAGACAGACTCGTAAATCACTTAGAGGAAAATAACATACTTAAAGATACTCAAAACGGCTTTCGTAAAAAACGTTCCTGTTTAACAAACCTCTTAGACTTCTTCCACGATATCCTCAACCTCTACGATGAGAGTAAAGCTGTAGATATTATATACCTTGATTTTCAAAAGGCCTTTGACAAAGTTCCCCACAAACGTTTACTGCTAAAACTAAAAGCGCATGGAATACAAGACGGTGTGTTGAAATGGATAGAAAATTGGCTCAGCGACAGAAAGCAAAGAGTAGTCATAAACGGTAAGGCATCAAAATGGACCAATGTAAGTACCCCAGGGATCGGTACTAGGACCAATTCTCTTTCTAATTTACATCAACGACATAGATGAGGGTCTCACCTGTACAATCTCAAATTTTGCTGACGATACAAAAATTGCAAATAGCGTACTCTCAAAAGAACAAGTTGACGATATGCAACACAATCTAGATAAATTGTCATGTTGGGCCCAAATTTGGCAAATGAGTTTCAATGCGGATAAATGTAAAGTACTACATATCGGATACCTAAATGAGAAAGCAAACTATTCGATGAATGGCACTCAGCTTAAGAATGTAAACAGAGAAACCGATCTGGGAGTAACAATATCGAGTAACCTAAAACCGAGTCAACAATGTTCAGAAGTTGTTAAGAAGGCAAACAAAATAATTGGCTTTATAGGCAGGTCATTTGAGCACAAATCCAAAGAAGTTATCCTAACCCTTTACAATTCCTTAGTCCGCCCTCTTCTGGAATACTGCGTTCAATCCTGGTGCCCTTATTACCAAAAAGATATAAACAAGCTAGAACGAGTTCAACGTAGAGTTACCAAAATGATACCTAGCCTAAAGAACAAACCATACGAAGAGCGTCTTAGAGAATTAAATCTATTTCCTTTAACCCAGCGCAGATTAAGAGGCGACTTAATTCAAGTGTTCAAAATCATCAAAGGCATCGACAATATGAACTGTAGTAAGTACTTCACTATCGACCAATCTAATTACACGCGGGGAAACGGTTGCAAAATTATTGGTAAATCTTTTAACTCGCACGAATCTAAGAATTTCTTCTTCAATCGAGTTGTCAACTTGTGGAATGGGCTTCCCCGAAACATTATAGACTGCATCACCGTTGATTCATTTAAACTCCGCCTAGACAAATATCTCGCATAAAACCCGCGACTGACTGCGTTTGTAAATGAATAACTTTATTTTATCCCCCCCTCAGTTACTAACCCATCTGTCCCCTACTAACTTCCTAATCCTGCCACGGACATTAGTTCCAGGGCAGTAATTCCCTTTCCAATGTTCCCTTACCCACTCTAAACCACTGTTTGGACACTTGATCCTCAGTGTTTTGGAGGACAAGCAACCTAGAAGGGTCACTAGATCTGTTGTTGCTTGATTTCCTTTGTACTCCTTTGTACTCTCTCTCTCTCTCTCTCTTTATTTATCTCTCTCTCTCTCTCTCTCTTTATCTATCTATCTCTCTCTCTCTCTCTCTCTCTCTTATATATATAATGTTAGACGATTTGATTGATTAGGAAGAACCCGAGGGTGCCAAGGGGTTCATTGAGATGGTGTTTGCAGCTTAAATTCACATCCTTCCTAACCTGAATATAATCCTCTACGACACATCACCTTACCTGTGCATGACAGGACACATCACCTTACTTGTGCATGACAAGACACATCACCTTACCTGTGCATGACAAGACACATCACCTTACCTGTGCATGACAAGACATAACTTACCTGTGCATGACAAGACACATCACCTTACCTGTGCATGACAAGACACATCACCTTACCTGTGCATGACAAGACACATCACCTTACCTGTGCATGACAAGACACATCACCTTACCTGTGCATGACAAGACACATCACCTTACCTGTGCATGACAAGACACATATATCTCGCACTATAGCCCGTTGATTCTAGGTTGGGCAGAAATCGTAACCTTTAACCTCTGTAACTCAAAAAGGGCTAGAGCAAATGAGCTGTCAATTTATACACATATTCCCAAGCCAAGTCTTCCTAATTGGTAGAAAAATTAACTTGATTACCATTAAGGGGAGGTTTTTAGTTGATTCCCTAGACTTCCATCAAACTTAAAATTACTCCCCCTTGACCCCCTTTGAAGATAAATTTGTACATTTTTCGGTAGAAAAATTTCCCGGCTGAAAGCCGGTTCCTCTTATATTACAGGCTCGCTATCGCTCGCCAGGATAAAATCGACACCTACATGGCACGAAAGGTCTTAAAATTGACAGAAATGGGTCGAAAGTTCTTAAAATCGTCAAAATAATGGCGCGAACGTCTTAAAATTAGAAAAGCAATGGGGCTAAACATGAGGGAGAAAGGAGTCAAGAAAAAAAAAATCTCTCAAGTGGATATCTCCCCTTAAGTCCTTTTTGAGTTACAGATCGGGTTAGAGGTTACAATTTCTGGCCAACCTAGCACGAACAGACTATAGTAACTGGTACACTGCTATACGTTACACCTGAGACAGTGAATGCTGAACGGGGTATAACACTGATTCAGGCATTTGTTTAATAAGGGGAGATTTCCACCTGGATGATTTTTTTCTGGATCCCTTTCTCCCTCATGTTTAGCCCCTTTGCTTTTGAGATTTTAAGACGTTTGTCCCATTAGTTTGGCGATTTTAAGAACCCTCGCCCCATTTGTCAATTTTAAGACTATTCGCGCTATTTAGGTGTCGATTTTTTCCTGGCGAGCGATAGCGAGCCTGTAATTAAAGGGGAACCGGCCTTCGGCCGGGACATATTCCTACCGAAAAATGTACACATTTATCTTGAAAGGGGGTCTAGGGGGAGTAATTTTAAGCTTGATGGAAGTCTAGGGCATCAACTAAAAACCTCCCCTTACAGGGAATGTTGCAACATATTTCATAAGCATGTCATAATAATATTGGACAATAACATATGTATCACTTTTCACTGCAAGCAATACTATCTCGTTATATATATAATACTCAATTATAACTTCATTTAAGGGAAGATGTTTAGTTTGTTCCCTATAACTCCATCACGCTTAAAATTACACCCCCTTGAGCCCCTTTCAAGATAAATTTGTATATTTTTCGGCCGGAACCTCTTAAATTACAGGCTCGCTATCGCTCGCCAGGAAAAAATCGACACCTAATTGGCACGAAATTCTTAAAATTGACAGACATGGGGCGAAAGTTCTTAACATCGCCAAACTAATAGGGTGAACGTCTTAAAATCTCTAAAGCAATGGGGCTAAACATGAGGGAGAAAGGGAGAAAGAAAAAAATCCCTCAACTGGAAATCTCCCCTTAAGTTCATGTAGGATTTCTTTCATTAATTGACATCTAATGAATAATCGCTAAATATATCAACGCATCTCGTGTGGCATGAAAATATTGCATATATGTGAATGTCAAAATTGAAATGTGTATCCATGGAGAAAATAAGAGGATTACAACTTTATGGGAAACTCTGAAATAATGTTGTGTTGAAGTAGTAAATAATGCTGCATAAATAATGTTGTGTTGAAGTAGTAAATAATGCTGCATAAATAATGTTGTGTTGAAGTACATAATGCTGCATAAATAATGTTGTGTTGAAGTAGTAAATAATGCTGCATAAATAATGTTGTGTTGAAGTAGTAAATAATGCTGCATAAATAATGTTGTGTTGAAGTAGTAAATAATGCTGCATAAATAATGTTGTGTTGAAGTAGTAAATAATGCTGCATAAATAATGTTGTGTTGAAGTAGTAAATAATGCTGCATAAATAATGTTGTGTTGAAGTAGTAAATAATGCTGCATAAATAATTTGTGTTGAAGTAGTAAATAATGCTGCATAAATAATGTTGTGTTGAAGTAGTAAATAATGCTGCATAAATAATTTGTGTTGAAGTAGTAAATAATGCTGCATAAATAATGTGAAGTAGTAAATAATGCTGCATAAATAATGTTGTGTTGAAGTACATAATGCTGCATAAATAATGTTGTGTTGAAGTACATAATGCTGCATAAATAATGTGTAGTACATAATGCTGCATATAATGTTGTGTTGAAGTAGTAAATAATGCTGCATAAATAATGTTGTGTTGAAGTAGTAAATAATGCTGCATAAATAATGTTGTGTTGAAGTTGCTGCATAAATAATGTTGTGTTGAAGTACATAATGCTGCATAAATAATGTTGTGTTGAAGTACATAATGCTGCATAAATAATGTTGTGTTGAAGTACATATGCTGAAGTACATAATGCTGCATAAATAATGTTGTGTTGAAGTAGTAAATAATGCTGCATAAATAATGTTGTGTTGAAGTACATAATGCTGCATAAATAAGTAGTAATGCTGCATAAATATGTTGTGTGAAGGCTGCAGCTGTGTTGAAGTAGTAAATAATGCTGCATAAATAATTTGTGTGAGTAGTAAATAATGCATAAATGTTGTGTTGAAGTAGTAAATAATGCTGCATAAATAATGTTGTGTTGAAGTACATAATGTTGCATAAAGTTGACGTAATTCCTAATTTAATAAAGTTAACGAGATCCTACAACATGAAATACTGGAGGGCGTGACTGGCCGGCTGGGTTTTTATTAATTGTTGCTGTGTGTGTATGTGTGTGTTATGTGTTTTGTTGTGTATGTGTGTGTTATGTGTTTTGTTGTGTATTTGTGTGAGAGAGCCTGTGTGTGTGTGTGTATATGTGTTTTAGTGTGTTTGTGTGTTGTGTGTGTGTGTGTGTGTGTGTGTGTGTGTGTGTGTGTGTGTGTGTATGTGTTTTGTTGTGTATGTGTGAGAGAGCCTGTGTGTGTGTGTCTGTGTGTATGCGCGTGTGTGTGTGTGTATATGTGTTTTATGTGTTTTGTTGTGTATGTGAGAGAGAGAGCCTGTGTGTGTGTGTGTATATGTGGTTATGTGTTTTGTTGTGTATGTGTGTGAGAGAGCCTGTGTGTGTGTGTTTTGTTGTGTATGTGTGAGAGAGCCTGTGTGTGTGTGTCTGTGTGCGTGTGTGTATGCGCGCGTGTGTATGCGCTTGTGTGTGTGTGTGTGTGTGAGAGCGTGCGTGTGTTTGTGCGTGCGTGTCTGTATATGTACTGTATGTATGTGTGCGCTTGTGTGTATGTATGTGTGTATGTGAGAGAGAGGTGAGAGTGTTAGTTAATGCCTGAATAAGATTAGCAAAAGCTCGAAAGGGAAAGCGCTCACAAGAAACAGAAATATGCTCTTATGTAAACCAATACTCGGTTTAATTTCATCTGACGGTAAATTAAACCGTTTAACAACTAATTTCTTGATAACTAACGGAACAATATGAAACCACTATGTCTCTACTTCATATTTAGACCAAGTTTTATATAATTACCACCATATTTCCCTACCAAATCTTCAAAATAACTGCTAAATCTTGATTATATAATTATAAACAAACAGAATGGCAACAGAGGTAGTATTAGGAGTATGAATTTGAACAGCCTTTTTGGAAATATGAAGGAGAGGGTTGGATGGACAACATACATGATATTCTCAGTAGGACCCGTTCGTTATCTGCATTAGTATCGTCTCTTGCTAACAACTCGAGACAAAAATAATTGAAACGAAAGTAAAAGTACGAACACATTTCTTTGACAATACACTGATAAACGAGAAAAAGGCGAGAACGAGCGAATACAAAATATAAACGAAAAAACAAACGAGATAAACGAGACATCGAGACCATGACGACACCCGATCATAAATCCTTCAATATTTACGGTTCGAGAGTCCAGCTAAGTAAAGAACCGAATATGAATCGCCCCCCGAAAATTTATGACGCCCCCCCCCCCCCCCCCCCCCCTCTGGGACCCTAAACCAGCATCATTTAAACTGGGGGGCGGTGAAGTTGTGTGTGTGTATATATATATGTGTGTATGTGTGGGGGGGGGGCGGTAAAGTTGGAAAACGGGCCCCCCGGCAGCGATATATATTAAGGGGAGGCGGGTCGTTTTTCGGGTCCCCCTTCTTCCTCGTGTGTTTGACCCCATTCCTTATCAGATTTTAAAACGTTCGACCCATTAGTTTAGCGATTTAGACATTTCGCCCCCTTTCGTTGTCAATTTTCAGACCTTTCGTATGATGTAGGTGTCAATTTTGTCTTGGCAAGCGATAGCGAGCCTTAAAGGGGGGCTTATAAAGGGGTGTATTGTGTATGCTTGATAGAGGTCGAGCGAGGAAACACAAACAACAATAAACAAGTAAGCCAATAGACCAAACCAACAGCCACTACCCCCTTAAGGGGAGGAAGGCCCTTTTGCTGGACACCCTACTCCCTAATGTTTAGCCCCACTAGTTTTGAGATTATAAGCCCATTAGTTGGGTGATTTTAACACCTTTCGCCCCATTTCGTTGTCAATTTTAAGACCTTTCGTGCCATTTAGGTGTCGATTATTTCCTGGCGAGCGATAGCGAGCCTGCAATTTAAGAGGAAGCGGCCTTCGGCCGGGAATTTTGTCTAACGATAAATGTACACATTTATCTTGAAGGGGGGTCTAGGGGGTGTTTTTCTAGGCTTGATGGAGGTCTAGGGAGGAAACTAAAACAATATATGAATAAATGAATTAATAGACCAAACAAACGGTCTGCCTCCCCTTAATTCAGCTGGGTTAGGGACATTTCGGTGCATGGCCTCACCACATATCATGCAGGGCTGGTTGCAAACACTGAATGATGCTCGGATGTGTTGTTTATATCTATTAAGGGGAGATATCCACTTAAGGGATTTTTTTTCTTGAGGCCTTTCTCCCTCATGTTTAGCCCCATTGTTTTTCTAATTTTAAGACGTTTGCCCCATTACTTTGACTATTTTAAGAACTTTCAACCCATTTCTGTCAATTTTAAAACCTTTCGTGCCATTTAAGTGTCGATTTTATCCTGGCGAGCGATAGCGAGCCTCTAATTTAAGAGGAACCGGCTTTCAGCCGGGACATTTTTCTACCGAAAAATGTACAAATTTATCTTGAAAGGGGCTCAAGGGGGTGTAATCTTAAGCTTGAAGGATATCTAGGGACCAAACTAAAAACCTCCCCTTAAGATATTGATTATAGATATGGAACAAGAGTGCATTAACCAGGTTTAGGTGAGTTTGGCTTAGGGTACAAATTCATTATAATATGAAATTAACAGATCTCGATTGCATGAAAACACTGCGAACTGGCAAAAAGAATTATCCACCACGGCAGACATTTAGTACACTGTTAAATACAAGGGTACAATAAGTAGAGACAGTTATATTGAAATTCTGATATTGTGACGCTGCTTTAGGCCGTGGGTGTATGAATTGCGCCATCTCGGTGGGAATAGCAATGTTGGGGCCGGACATGCAATATATTACTTGGAAATAGAAATGTTGGGGCCGGACATGGAATAGAAATGTTGGGGCCGGACATGGAATAGAAATGTTGGGGCCGGACATGGAATAGAAATGTTGGGGCCGGACATGCAATATAAATGTTGGGGCAATATAAATGTAATGCAATATATTACTTGGAAATGATGGTCAAAATGTATTGGCTGCCTGTCTCCTATCTCGCTGAATTTAAGGGGGGTCACCTGCTTTTTTTGTTCTCTTTCTTTCCTTTTCTCTCTTTTCTGGCTTATATCCATTCGGCCCCATCCAGCAAACTGTTTTAAGACGTTTATCCCCATTCAGGTGTCAATTTCTTCCTGGCGAGCGATAGCGAGCCAGCATTGTATGGAGAAATCCGGCTTCGCCGGAGACATTTTGTACCGAAAAATTTACAATTTTAGCCTGCTGTCAAAACAAAAATATATATACAATATGCTGGCTCGCTACCTCTCGCCAGGAAAATATTGACACCTGGATGGGGGTAAACGTCTTAAAACAGTAGGCTGAATGGGGCCGAATGGATACAAGCCAAAGAGAGAGGAAGATAAAGATAAAAAAAAGCGAGGTGGGGTCCCTTAATATTGTTGTGAGGTGTGTGGAGGTGTATATTCCGTTGATTAAATATGCAATAAAACATAAAATCTACATTCCATTTAAGGGGAGGTATTTAGTTTGTTCCCTACGTTTTCATCAAACTTAAAATTACACCCCCTAGACCCCCTTTCAAGATAAATGTGTACATTTTTCGGTAGAAAAATTTCCCGGCCGGAGGCCGGTTGCTCTTAAATTACAGGCTCGCTATCGCTCGCCAGGAAAAAATCGACACATTAATGGCACGAAAGGTCTTAAAATTAACAGAAATGGGGCAAAATGTCTTAAAATGTCAAAACTACTAGGGCGAACGTCTTAAAATCTGTAAAGCAATGGGGCTAAACATGAGGGAGAAAGGGATCCAGAAAAAAAGTGGAAATCTCCCCTTAATAAAGACCTGGATTTGCCATAACACCCGGTAATGCATTATAACTTCCAGGGTTGAGTTTAAATTCGGGGTCTGCTTGATGTAGGAATTTGGTTTCTTATTCTTTATAATCTGATATTCTTAAGGGGAGATTTCCACCTGGAGGATTTTTTTCTGAACCTCTTTCTCACCTCATGTTTAGCCCCATTGCTGGTGAGATTTTAAGACGTTCGCCCCATTAGTTTGGCGATTTTAAGAACTTTCGCCCCATTTATGTCACTTTTAAGACCTTTCGCGCCGTTTAGGTGTCATCTTTTTCCTGGCGAGCGATAGCGAGCCAGTAATTTAAGAGGAAACGGCCTTCGGCCGGGACATTTTTCTACCGAAAAATGTACAAATTTATCTTGAAAGGGGGTCAAAGGGGTGTACTTTCAAACTTGATGGAGGTATAGGAAACGCACTAATAACCTCCCCTTAAAGGTGGAGGCCTGCTCTCCTTAGAATTGTTTAAAGTTTTCCCCCAATCATAGACAGCTCTTGGCAACGTTATATATATATATTCCCAAAGTACTGCTAACCTCACGTGGAAAAGTTTAATGGGTGCATAATTACCGCAGTGTTCTAATTACCGCAGTGTTCTAATTACCGCAGTGTTCTAATTAAGATCTGTCAGAGAATATGAGACGCATCATTCTAATAATATTCAATTACATGATACATTCCAACCGCTGCGAGCACGATTAAGGGGCGGTTTTTAGTTGATTCCCTAGACTTCCATCAAGCTTAAAATTACTCCCCCTTGACCCCCTTTCAAGATAAATTTGTACATTTTTCGGTAGAAAAATTTCCCGGCCGAAGGCCGGTTCCCCTTAAATTACAGGCTCGCTATCGCTCGCCAGGAACAAATCGACACCTAAATGGCCCGAATGGTCTTAAAATTGACAGAAATGGGGCGAGGGTTCTTAAAATCGCCAAACCAATGGGGCAAGCGTCTTTAAATCTCAAAAGCAATGGGGCTAAACATGAGGGAGAAAGGGGTAAAGAAAAAGCTCCCTCAAGTGGAAATCTCCCCTTAAGAAGGAGCTGTGGGGTTAAGTGCGATAGCTCGAAGACTGTTAATTGTCCTTTACCAACTGAATACAAGCGTCTAATAGTAGTCATTTGAAGTTAAAAGGATGGCACCGGTACTGAATGGGTTAAGATGTACTCTCAGGGAAGTGCCGTTGATAAGGCGCCATACTTCCCGAACTGCAACTGAACTGAACAGTGTGAGGCAGCTTGGTCCTGATAACAACAGTGTAGTTCCCTTGGCCCGGCTACGGCTTATTTACATACAGACTGTGTCAGATTCACACAAATTGCCTTTGGTTCGCAGGCCCGACGCTTAAGGGGGCCCACCTCGTTTTTGGTTTTTCTCTCTCTCTCCTTCTGAGTTGTATCCATTCGGCCCCATTCAGCCTACTGTTTTAAGACGTTTATCCCCTTCTAGGTGTCGAGTTTCTCCGCGAGCCAGCATAATTTTTAAAATGTTTTTGACAGCATTATTCGGTAGAAAAATGTCTCCGGCGAAGCCAGACGTTCATTTACAAGCCATTTCGCACCAAGGTTACTCCGTTCACACCTATATTATTGAAATTTATCATGATTAAGTTAATCTAACCAAATTAAAATCATGCTAGTCTTAATCCTGAATAAACTAAATAATAACATAGCACAATATTGCTTTAACTTAAAAGCTTGCCAATCGTTAACTTAAAAGCTTGCCAATCGTTAACTTAAAAGCTTGCCAATCGTTACCTTAAAAGCTTACCAATCGTTAACTTAAAAGCTTGCCAATCGTTAACTTTTCCTGAACCACTCTAATCAATCTCATCTTGTTTTAACCCGAATCGTAATTCTAACTTGCCCAAGCTTAACTTGACAAAATCTATGATACCTAAAGTTAACCTGAATCATAATCTACCAAGGCTTTAAGATCATTGTCTAACATTGCATTATTCTGAAGTTGTTAATTTATCCTAACCTAATCCCATTAACCCCTTCTGTACCGGCGACGTCTTTTTAACTTTCTTCTGGTTACTATTAGACGATTTTATTCAATTTAAAACAATGAACAGGCTTCGAACTCTCTCACTTAGCCAATTTTACTACCACACATCCTTGTTAAGGGAAGGTTTCTAGTGTGTGTCTTAGACCTCCATCAAGCTTAAAATTACACCCCCTAGACCCCCTTTCAAGATAAATTTGTACATTTTTCGGTAGAAAAATGTCCCGGCCGAAGGCCGATTCCTCTTAAGTTACAGGCTCGCTATCGCTCGCCAGGAAAAATTCGACACCTAAATGACACGAAAGGTTTTAAAATTGACATAAATGGGGCGAAAGTTCTTAAAATTGCCAAAATAATGGGGCAAACGTCTTAAAATCTCAAAAGCAATGGGGCTAAACATGAAGAAGAAGGAAGTTCGAAAAAAAATCCCTCAAGTGGAAACCTCCCCTTAAACTGCACAAGATCGTCTAAATACAACCAGAATAATGTTAAAAGGACGTCACTGGTACTGAACGGGTTAAGGGGAGGTTTCCACTTGAGGGCATTTTATATGGACCCCTTTCTCCCTCATGTCTAGCCCCATTGCTTTTGAGATGTTAAGACGTTTGCCCCATTAGTTTGGTGATTTTAAGAATTTCCGCTCCATCTGTCAATTTTAAAACCTTTCGTGCCATTTAGGTGTCGATTTTATCCTGGCGAGCGATAGCGAGCCTGTATTTTAAGAGTAACCGGCCTTTGGCCGGGAAATTTTTCTACCGAAAAATGTACAAATTTATCTTTAAAGGGGGTCAAGGGGGGTGACATTTTAAGATTGCTGGAGGATTAGGAAACAAACTAAAAACCTCTTAAACGAGCACAAAAGCAAATCAACTAGGAGGCGTTAGGACCCTTATATACGCAAAACGTTCGCAGCGACACAATTTACCGACAACCAGAAATCTGCACAAATCCAGTTAACTTTATATTACCCTTGCAGATAGCCTTCAGAGAGCACGGCGGGGGGGGGGGGCAGGGGGGACAAGTCAATGCAGTTCAGTCATTTGCATGTTGCAGAGCGGGATAGTTTCATTCACGCCGGGTGCGATGCCAGTTTTATGATGAGCTATTCGGCATATTGAGGACTCGGCTAGAACTATTTGGAATGCGATTACTTACTTAATTGCTTATATTCTGAGCAGGAGTGGACAATTTGTTTTGCATATTTAGATTTATCATAAGTTACGAAATACATTGTTTGAAACTATATATATATATATATATATATATATATATATATATATATATATAATTTATGGTCAGATTATTTAATTTAATTCGTTAAAAAACTTTTACAAACATATACAAGACACTTAGCTGTGTCCTTACTTTAACACATAATTGACAATATATATAATTTTGGTATAAAAAAAAAAAAAAAAAACGGTGTCAAAAGTTAATAACTATTATCTCGCTAAACTCTTTCCATCTGATACCTTGATCAATAAATATTATTATAGTTTGTATCTAATAATTGTATTTTGTTTGAGATGCCAGTCTCTCATAATAATTTCAGTTACTATATGAATCCCATGTTGATTAATATTTTCTTGTACACTCGCGCTAATAAGTCATGTCCCAGCTGTCATTACGTTTGGCTCTCTCTGTGCTATATTAATGTCTGTCAGATGTTGAATAAAATGGGTAAGTGTAGGAACATGTTTGAATATTTCACTCGATATGAAGAAATTAAGCTTAGATATTGCTGATTCCAATTATTGATCAAAACATAATGGGTGCCGAGACATGACTTATTAGCGCGACTGTACCTACCACAAGGCGATTACCCTAATGTTTGCATATATGTATTGCTTAGCTAGAAACAACACTTTGGCGGCATTCTTCCTTTCAACAAACTACAAATGCTTTATAGTATTTAAAGTAACGCACTTAATATTTATATAGATTTTTCTATCTTTGCAGGTAAACAACCACCGTACTGATAAGGATATTGTGATAGCTGCATTTTCAATTTGATGAACGTGTTGCAACTCTGGTGAGTATATAATGCTTGATTAACCCTTTGTGTATATAATGCTTGATTAACCCTTTGTGTATATAATGCTTGATTAACCCTTTGTGTATATAATGCTTGATTAACCCTTTGTGTATATAATGCTTGATTAACCCTTTGTGTATATAATGCTTGATTAACCCTTTGTGTATATAATGCTTGATTAACCCTTTGTGTATATAATGCTTGATTAACCCTTTGTGTATATAATGCTTGATTAACCCTTTGTGTATATAATGCTTGATTAACCCTTTGTGTATATAATGCTTGATTAACCCTTTGTGTATATAATGCTTGATTAACCCTTTGTGTATATAATGCTTGATTAACCCTTTGTGTATATAATGCTTGATTAACCCTTTGTGTATATAATGCTTGATTAACCCTTTGTGTATATAATGCTTGATTAACCCTTTGTGTATAATGCTTGATTAACCCTTTGTGTATATAATGCTTGATTAACCCTTTGTGTATATAATGCTTGATTAACCCTTTGTGTATATAATGCTTGATTAACCCTTTGTGTATATAATGCTTGATTAACCCTTTGTGTATATAATGCTTGATTAACCCTTTGTGTATATAATGCTTGATTAACCCTTTGTGTATATAATGCTTGATTAACCCTTTGTGTATATAATGCTTGATTAACCCTTTGTGTATATAATGCTTGATTAACCCTTTGTATATAATGCTTGATTAACCCTTTGTGTATATAATGCTTGATTAACCCTTTGTGTATATAATGCTTGATTAACCCTTTGAGTACCGGCTACGTCTTTTTTAACTTTATTAGACGATGTTTGTGCAGGTTAAAATGGGTCTACAGTAATTAACAGGGTCGGAGTATATGTCTCTTAACCCTTTTTACTACCACAGATCCTTCTTAAACTGCATAAAATCGTCTAAACATAGCTACAATAATATTGAAAAGACGTCGCCGGTAAAGAAAGGGTTAAGGGGAGGTATTTAGTTTGTTCCCTAGACCTCCATCAAGCTTAAAATTACACCCCCTTGAGTCCCTTTCAAGATAAATTTGTACATTTTTCGGTAGAAAAATGTCCCGGCCGAAGGCCGATTCCTCTTAAATTACAGGCTCGCTATCGCTCGCCAGGATAAAATCGACACCTGAATTGCACGAAAGGTCTTAATATGGGGTGAAAGTTCTTAAAATCGCTAAACTAATGGGGCAAATGTTTTATAATATCAAAAGCAATGGGGCTAAACATGAGGGAGAAAGGGGTCAAGAAAAAAAACCCTCAAGTGGAGATCTCCCCTTAAGGCCCATTGTTTTAGTTGGGTGTGATCGGGCTTGATCCTGCAAAACAAAGTCGACACTTCCATAATTGTAGAATTACAATTACAAACCCCAATGTACACTCGACCACGAAACAATCTTTACACTAACGCTCTAAACCTTCCGGAAGTAGGTCGACATTTTATGATAATACCTCACAGACGTATGTTTCACCCGATTCATTCCGTTCACACTAGATTATTTACAGCTCACCAGTGTAAAGATTGTTTTTGGGTCGAGTGTTCTTGAATTAATAAATAATGGTTATATTTTTTAAATATCAGCTTGTTTACTCAAGTCGTTTTTGACCTATGGAGGTTATTGGCCAAGATTTTTGGAATAATTATAATGAAAACAATACTATCAAATGGATTAGCGATAACAGATTAATTTTAAATGTCTACTAATAATTGTTATCGTCATTATATGTTTAATCGAAGGTTAATAAACCATCGTTAATCTACTAAAAGTATGATAATTTTATATAAAAGTATGGGTTCTAAGTATATTGAAAAATAGCCTTGGTCATTAACCCTTTTACTACCGGGTATTCTATGTTTTTATTATTTCGGCTGTGTTTAGACGTTTGTAAGCAGCTTAGGAAGGATCTGTGGTAGTTAGAGTGGTGAATTGGGATCGTCTGTAGCGTCTCCATTGCTACACGTCCTACCTAAGCCGAATACAGTTATCTAATAAATGCTGGAAGATAATGAAAAGGTCGTCACCGGAACTGAAGGGGTTATAGCTATTAACCTTCCGAGTATATGATGACGCATTTCTTCAGCTTAATTTTGGCTATCGTTAGACGATTTTATTTCGCTTAGGAAGAAAGTTTTGGAGTAATGGGGTTAGTTATGGTAGATACCACCCCTTCGATACCATGAGGGCCTTTCAAAACCGAGTTAAATTGTATAATCTTAACTCTCGTGAGACGGACTGTATATCGAATGTAAACACCATTGCAATAGGCAAGGGTTAATCGAATGTAAACACCATTGCAATAGGCAAGGGTTAATCGAATGTAAACACCATTGCAATAGGCAAGGGTTAATCGAATGTAAACACCATTGCAATAGGCAAGGGTTAATCGAATGTAAACACCATTGCAATAGGCAAGGGTTAATCGAATGTAAACACCATTGCAATAGGCAAGGGTTAATCGAATATAAACACCATTGCAATAGGCAAGGGTTAATCGAATGTAAACACCATTGCAATAGGCAAGGGTTAATCGAATGTAAACACCATTGCAATAGGCAAGGGTTAATCGAATGTAAACACCATTGCAATAGGCAAGGGTTAATCGAATGTAAACACCATTGCAATAGGCAAGGGTTAATCGAATGTAAACACCATTGCAATAGGCAAGGGTTAATCGAATGTAAACACCATTGCAATAGGCAAGGGTTAATCGAATGTAAACACCATTGCAATAGGCAAGGGTTAATCGAATGTAAACATACACCGAGACCCAATTCCAAAATAAGGGAGAAAAGTAGATAAAAGATAAATCGGCGTCAGCTATCAGGCCTACAATGTAAAAAGTTGTAATTAACGATGCCCCGGTAATTCCAATAGCCAATAAATAGCCCAGGACTGAAGTGGTGAATTTCCTAATAGGCGTTTATATCGGTGGCCGGACAACTCAACCGGTAGACCATTTAATTGTATGTAACTCTATGGTGGCCTTTATTATACTTTACCTCTTTCGTCACATTAGTTTGGTAATTTTAAGAAGCTTCGCCCCATTAGCTTGGCGAGTATAAGTCGTGTGAGTGTCCGTGTGTGAACATGTAGGAGGGTCGGTGAGTTACATGTGTGTTTGTGTGTGTGTGTGTGTGTGTGTGTACGATGGTTTATGTATGTGTGTGTGTGTGTGTGTACAAGTGACTGTGTGTGTGTGTGTACGATGGTTTATGTATGTGTGTGTGTGCGAGTGACTGTGTGTGTGTGTGTGATGGTTTATGTATGTGTGTGTGTGTGCGAGTGGCTGTGTGTGTGTGTGTGTACAATGGCTTATGTACGTGTGTGTGGGCGAATGACTGTATGTGTGTGTGTATGTCTATGTGTGTGTATATATATATATATATATATGCGTGTGTGTGAGTGCGTGCGTGTGTGTGTCTGGGCAGCTTTGCATGGAATCTGGGACTAGTGCTGTGGAAACTGACTGTCTTTAAGGGGGTCACCGTTTGTTTTGATCTTTCTCTCCTTTTCTCTCTTTCCGTTATTGAAAAGTGATAGTAAGGTCAAATTAGGCAGGTTATGAGCACGAACGGCACCGAACTATTGATTTAGACTATACCATGCCTCCAGCCACCACTACCATTCCTCCCTACCATCACAATACCAGGCCCCACCATCCCCCCTACATTAGGAACTCCCAAGACGTTACTGTTCCATTCTAAGGGGCCTGGGTGGGGTCAGATTACCGCCAGGGAGATGGGGGAGGCAACAAGGAAAGACAGGGATGGCTATATATATATACTATATATATACTATATACTATATATATATATATATATATATATATATATATATATATATATATATATATATATATATATATATATAACCAGCCCCAACTGTTCCTCACGGGGATATATATATTATTACCCTTACTCTCCAAGGCCAGTGGTTCAAAATCGTTCACATACTTGATATATCAGCTTATCCTCATACCCTAACTACTAATTCACATAATTACCATCAATTACACCATTATCCCTCTTTCTATTAAGGGGAGGTTTTTAGTTTGGTCTCTAGATATCCTTCAAGCTTAAGATTACACCCCCTTGAGCCCCTTTCAAGATAAATTTGTACATTTTTCGGTAGAAAAATGTCCCGGCTGAAAGCCGGTTCCTCTTAAATTACAGGCTCGCTATCGCTCGCCAGGATAAAATAGACACCTAAATTGCACGAAAGGTCTTAATATGGGGTGAAAGTTCTTAAAATTGCTAAACTAATGGGCCAAACGTTTTATAATATCAAAAGCAATGGGGCTAAACATGAGGGAGAAAGGGGTCAAGAAAAAAATCCCTCGAGTGGAGATCTCCCCTTAATGACGAGCACAAAGCAGTCATCTGATATATTTGGGTCAATCAAACAACCAAATGGGAAGCAAGTGTCTCATATTTACTCCTCGACATACTCCGCACCGATTGATGACCAGGACTGTATAATAATTCCATATTGAAGAGTTCATTAATATACAATTATTAGTTTAGTATATGCTGACGTTATTAATGTTTCATTTTGGCTAGCATTAGAGTATATTTTTTGTTTCAACTTTGAGGACTATATTAGTTTACCCTTTAACTCTCTTAGATTCTTAAGGGAGCCCACCTCGCTTTTTTTCTCTTTCTCTCCCACTCTCTTTGGCTTGTATCCATTCGGCCCCATGCAGCCTACTGTTTTAAGACGTTAACCCGATCCAGGTGTTAATATTTTCCTGGCGAGCGGAAGCGAGCCAGCATATATATATTTTTTGTTTTGACAGCAAGCTAAATTTGTAAATTTGTCGATAGAAAAATGGCTCCGGCGAAGCCGGATTTCTCCATACAATGCTGGCTCGCTATCGCTCACCAGGAAGAAATCGACACCTGGATGGGGATAAACGTCTTAAAACAGTTGGCTGAATAGGGCCGAATGGATACAAGCCAGGGAAAGAGAGAAAAGGAGAGCAAGATAAAGAAAGCCAGTGACCCTCCTTAGATCCAGTAAAAAAACCGTTCACGAGGAAAGCCCTAATAGTTAAAACCAAGAATACGAACAATCGGGTCATTTTAAGTTGTCAAACATTTCATTAAGTGGCTTACCTTATATCCCTTCCTATATACGATGCCGCATTATTTTCATTTTGTATAAATCATCTTTTGAGAAACTTGTGGGAATTTGTAATTTAAGGGGGGTGACCTGCTTTTTAAATGTTTCTCCTTTCTCTCTTTCTCTGGTTTGTATCCATTCGGCCCCATTCAGCCAACTATTTTAAGACGTTTATCCCCATCTAGGTGTCGATTTCTTCCTGGCGAGCGTTAGCGAGCCAGCATTATATGAAGAAATCCGGCTTCGCCGGAGACATTTTTCTACCGAAAAATGTAAAAATTTAACCTGCTGTCAAGAACATTTAAAAAATATGCTGGCACGCTACCGCTCACCAGTAAGAAATTGACACCTGGATGGGGATAAACGTCTTAAAACAGTAGGCTGAATGGGGCCAAATGGATACAAGCCAGAGAAAGATAGAAAAGGACAGAACAAAAACAGGTCACCCCCCTTAAAGAGAGTTTTTACCCCTTCACCCCTTTGATCCCTAGCGGGCTTGGTTAAAATGATGTACAAACAGAGTCGAGTAATATTGTTTAATGTTAGAAAAAGTATTATGAAAGCATGTAACATATGGTTGTTGGTGGTGTAATGGTTTAGATGTTCATGTTCTGGATGTGGTGTCCCGAGTTCGAATCCCGGGAGGACCATATGCTTTCATTGGTTTATGCAAGTGCATTGGGGTTTGTAATTGATGATTAATGTTAAGAACGGGGTGTTACTTAATACTGAAATTGCTGTGTCCCTCGAAACGTTGTCCAGTCTCCAAATTAAGGGGAGGTATTTAGTTTGTTCCCTAGATATCCTTCAAGCTTAAGACTACACCCCCTTGGGCCCCTTTCAAGATAAATTTGTACATTTTTCGGTAGAAAAATTTCCCGGTTGAAAGCCGGTTCCTCTTAAATTACAGGCTCGCTATCGCTCGCCAGGATAAAATCGACACTTACATGGCACGAAAGGTCTTAAAATTGACAGAAATGGGTCGAAAGTTCTTAAAATCGTCAAAATAATGGGGCGAACGTCTTAAAATTAGAAAAACAATGGGGCTAAACATGAGGGAGAAAGGAGTCAAGAAAAAAATATCTCAAGTGGAAATCTCCCCTTAAACGAGGTACAATACAATGGCTCCACACATATCACATTTCACGCTTGCGTTCGAATACCGGAAATGGTGTAACGGCCAACTGAAACTCCGTAATCGTAGCGATCTCTAATGCGGGGTAGTGAACAGCAAATATTAATCCGTAGCGATTTCTAATGCGGGGTAGTGAACAGCAAATACTAATCCGTAGCGATTTCTAATGCAGGGTAGTGAACAGCAATACTAATCCGTAGCGATCTCTAATGCGGGGTAGTGAACAGCAAATACTAATCCGTAGCGATCTCTAATGCGGGGTAGTGAACAGCAAATACTAATCCGTAGCGATCTCTAATGCGGGGTAGTGAACAGCAAATACTAATCCGTAGCGATCTCTAATGCGGGGTAGTGAACAGCAAATATTAATCCGTAGCCATCTCTAATGCGGGGTAGTGAACAGCAAATACTAATCCGTAGCGATCTCTAATGCGGGGTAGTGAACAGCAAATATTAATCAATGCGGGGTAGTGAACAGCAAATACTAATCCGTAGCGATCTCTAATGCGGGGTAGTGAACAGCAAATATTAATCCGTAGCCATCTCTAATGCGGGGTAGTGAACAGCAAATACTAATCCGTAGCGATCTCTAATGCGGGGTAATGAACAGCAAATATTAATCCGTAGCCATCTCTAATGCGGGGTAGTGAACAGCAAATACTAATCCGTAGCGATCTCTAATGCGGGGTAGTGAACAGCAAATACTAATCCGTAGCGATCTCTAATGCGGGGTAGTGAACAGCAAATACTAATCCGTAGCGATCTCTAATGCGGGGTAGTGAACAGCAAATATTAATCCGTAGCCATCTCTAATGCAGGGTAATGAACAGCAAATACTAATCCGTAGCGATCTCTAATGCGGGGTAGTGAACAGCAAATACTAATCCCTAGCGATCTCTAATGCGGGGTAGTGAACAGCAAATACTAATCCGTAGCGATCTCTAATGCGGGGTAGTGAACAGCAAATACTAATCCGTAGCCATCTCTAATGCGGGGTAATGAACAGCAAATACTAATCCGTAGCGATCTCTAATGCGGGGTAGTGAACAGCAAATATTAATCCGTAGCGATCTCTAATGCGGGGTAGTGAACAGCAAATACTAATCCGTAGCGATCTCTAATGCGGGGTAGTGAACAGCAAATATTAATCCGTAGCGATCTCTAATGCGGGGTAGTGAACAGCAAATACTAATCCGTAGCGATCTCTAATGCGGGGTAGTGAACAGCAAATATTAATCCGTAGCGATCTCTAATGCGGGGTAGTGAACAGCAAATACTAATCCGTAGCGATCTCTAATGCGGGGTAGTGAACAGCAAATATTAATCCGTAGCGATCTCTAATGCGGGGTAGTGAACAGCAAATACTAATCCGTAGCGATCTCTAATGCGGGGTAGTGAACAGCAAATATTAATCCGTAGCGATCTCTAATGCGGGGTAGTGAACAGCAAATATTAATCCGTAGCCATCTCTAATGCGGGGTAGTGAACAGCAAATATTAATCCGTAGCGATCTCTAATGCGGGGTAATGAACAGCAAATACTAATCCGTAGCGATCTCTAATGCGGGGTAATGAACAGCAAATACTAATCCGTAGCCATCTCTAATGCGGGGTAATGAACTGAAACTGTTAATACTACTGGAGCGTTGTTAAGGGGGAGGTGGTCGCTTTATCTGGACCCCCTTCGCCCTCAGGTTTAGCGTATTAGTATGGAGATTTTAAGACGTTCGTTCCGGTAATTCGGCCATTTTGAGACCTTTCGCCCCATTTCTTTGTTAATATTGAGACCTTTCGTGCCATTTAGGTGTCGATTTTTTCCTGGCGAGCAATAGCGAGCCAGTAATTTTAGAAGGAATCGGCCACCGGCCGTGACATTTTACTACCAAAACAATGTACAAATTGATCTTGAAAAGGGGTCTATTTTTTTTTTTTTTAAACTTGAAATAGGTCTAGCGAGGAAGCTCAAAAATACATTAATAAATAAATACATAGACCAACAAACAAGCAATACCCCCTTAAATGCACAATAACAAGCACTACCCCCTTAAATGCACAATAACAAGCACCAACTTGCATTTAAAACCAGTCATACTACCTCCTTTACCGGCCACCTCTAAGGGGAGATGGCCATTTTTCTGGTCCCCTTTCTCCTTCGTGTTTAGCCCCATTAGTTTTGAGATTTTAAGACGTTCGGCCCATTAGTTTGGCGATTTTAACACCTTTAACTCCATTTCGTTGTCAATTTTAAGACTTATTGTGCCATTTAGGTGGCTACTTTTTTCCTTGCGAGCGATAGAGAGCCTATAATTATATGAGGAACCAGGCCAGGACATTTTTCTACCGAAAAATGTCCACATTTATCTTGAGGAGGGGTCTAGGGGGTGTTTTTCTAAGCTTGATGGGAGGTCTAGGGAAGAAACTAAAAAAATATATATGAATAAATGAATTAATAGACCAAACAAACGGCCAGTCTCCCCTTAACATTACATAATTGTTATACTTGACATTTATAACAGTGTGCATCTGACAACAATCAAGAGCTATTAAAATCAATGACTAGGACACAAGTAGATCTTAACCCCTTCAGACTCATATGACGCAGAGGTTGCCAGATTAGCAATAAGAAATAAGAGTTCTCTCACTCTTATAATTACCTCTCCAAAATTAGTTTTCTGCCCACAGCTAACTCAAAGACAACTGCAGATGTTGAAGTAACTAAACTAAAGGTTTCTAAATACCCCTGATGGTTACAAAGGCTTTAAAGTATCCCTAATAGGCTCAACACAGCTAACTCAAAGACAACTGCAGAGGTTGAAGTAACTAAACTAAAGGTTTCTAAATACCCCTGATGGTTACAAAGGCTTTAAAGTATCCCTAATAGGCTCAACACAGCTAACTCAAAGACAACTGCAGAGGTTGAAGTAACTAAACTAAAGGTTTCTAAATACCCCTGATGGTTACAAAGGCTTTAAAGTATCCCTAATAGGCTCAACACAGCTAACTCAAAGACAACTGCAGAGGTTGAAGTAACTAAACTAAAGGTTTCTAAATACCCCTGATGGTTACAAAGGCTTTAAAGTATCCCTAATAGGCTCAACACAGCTAACTCAAAGACTACTGCAGAGGTTGAAGTAACTAAACTAAAGGTTTCTAAATACCCCTGATGGTTACAAAGGCTTTAAAGTATCCCTAATAGGCTCAACACAGCTAACTCAAAGACAACTGCAGAGGTTGAAGTAACTAAACTAAAGGTTTCTAAATACCCCTGATGGTTACAAAGGCTTTAAAGTATCCCTAATAGGCTCAACACAGCTAACTCAAAGCCAACTGCAGAGGTTGAAGTAACTAAACTAAAGGTTTCTAAATACCCCTGATGGTTACAAAGGCTTTAAAGTATCCCTAATAGGCTCAACACAGCTAACTCAAAGACAACTGCAGAGGTTGAAGTAACTAAACTAAAGGTTTCTAAATACCCCTGATGGTTACAAAGGCTTTAAAGTATCCCCAATCGGCTCAAAATCGCGTCATATGTCGGAGAGGGTTAAAGGATCTATTTTTGTTATAACTTCAATTCAAAGGCTATCACATTAAAGCTGAAATACAAGCATATAATACGAAGAAGAACCTGGTGAGAGTCTGGGGAGATGAATCACTTTTTGGGCGATGTTTGCATGTATTCGTTATTTTTCTAGTTTCTTCTCTAGACCTCCATAAAAAAACAAAACAAAAAACATCCACTAGATCCCCCTTCTAGATTAATTTGTACATTTTTCGGTAGAAATATGTCCCGGCCGAAGGCTGTTTCTTCCAGCATTACAGGCTCACTATCGTTCGCCAGGGATAAAATCGACACCTAAATAGCACGAAAGGTCTAAATATTGACGAAGAAATGGGGCGAAAGGTCTTAAAATCGACTAACTAATGGGGCAAGCATCTTTACATCTGAAAACTAATGTGGCTAAACACGAGGGAGAAAGTGGTCCAGAAAACCGGCCCATCCCCCCTTAATCCAGGCTAATGAACCGAACACCGCACTTAATTTCCGACTGCCGCTAAATGCTCAATTAAGGGGGTACTACTCGCTTTTTCTGGACCCCCTTCTCCCTCTTGTTTAGCATGTTAGTTTTGAAATTTTAAGACGTTCCTTCCATTAGTTTGGCGATTTTACCACCTTTCGCCCCATTTCGTAGTCAATTTTAAGACCTTTCGTCCCATTTAGGTGTCGATTTTTTCCTGGCGAGCGATAGCGAGCCTGTAATTTTAAGAGAAACCGGCCTTCGGCCAGGACATTTTTCTATCGAAAAATGTACAAATTTATCTTGAAGGGGGGTCTAGGGAGTGTTTTTTTAAGCTTGATGGAGGTCTAGCGATGACACTAAAAAATAAATGAATAAATGAATTAATAGACCACAAAACCGAGTACTACCCCCCCCCCCCCCCCCTTAACCGAGTACTACCCCCCCTTAAGCGCCGACCCGCGATTTAGTGCGCTTTTGCGGCCGGCCCGACACCATCCTCCTCCGCCATTGTTGTGTACTGGCGTCGTGGACCATTAAGGGGACCGACCCGCTTTTGTTTGTCTTTCTTGGTAGTAGACATTCGGCCCCATTCAGCCTACTGTTTTAAGACGTTTATCCCTATCCAGGTCGATTTTTTCCTGGCGAGCGGTAGCGAGCCAGCATATTTAAACAAATGCCTGACGCCGTGATCCCCGAAGGGGTGGCCACGAACGAACCGCCCCCATGCACCTCTGTCCCCAGTCAGTCGACGCCCCTCCCCCCAACCAGCACCGCCTTCGTTCATGTAGTTCCTCACTCCATCCTTCCACCTCATATTCGGTCTACTTCTCCCTCTCTGTCCCTCCACCTCGCTCTCGTACACCCTCTTAGTCATTCTCTCGCTTTCCAAACGTTCCATATGGCCGAACCATCTCAAGTTGTTCCTTTTCAC
This sequence comes from Paralithodes platypus, assembly GCA_032716605.1. Lineage (NCBI taxonomy): Eukaryota > Metazoa > Arthropoda > Malacostraca > Decapoda > Lithodidae > Paralithodes > Paralithodes platypus. The sequence goes on from JAVRFV010000292.1 coordinate 52,570, forward strand.
ACTTTCCAGCACATCTATGTTTTTTACAGAAGGCAAAATATGTACATTTTTCGATAGAAAAATTTCTCCGGCGAAGCCGGATTTCTCCATACAATGATGGCTCGCTATCGCTCGCCATGAAGAAATCGACACCTAGAGGGGGATAAACGCCTTAAAACAGTAGGCTGAATGGGACCGAATGAATACAACCCAGAGAGAGAGAGGGAGAGATAAAACAAAACAAAAACACAGTGACGGCCCGCGATTTAGTGCCCTTTTGCGGCCGGCCCGACACGATCCTCCTCCGCCATTGTTGTGTACCGCCGCCGGACCATTAACTCCGGGTCGCACTACGTAAAATTAGCGGGCTTACATAACAGGGAGGTCGTCACATTAATCTACTGCTGGGGACACGAAGGCAAGACTGGAGCAGGGGTAGGTAGGATATATTATTTGTATATATTATATATATATAGTCAGAGATTAATATATATATATATATGGTGTTAATTGAGATAACTCGGCATGCATATGACAAAGACAAAGTAGTAATTGTCCAGCAAGTATCGATACATCTGCTAATATGGGACTGAATATACATAACGTCAGCGAAGAACAGACAACACTGTATTGCAAATAACAAATATTGTTTCCGTACAACACAATCATAAGGGTTGTAAACTGTTATATCCAACTACAACACAAAATATATGTGACACCATTTTTTAACCCTGGTCTCTGGGTCTTCTCCTGGGTGACCTGGATGTGTGAGAGTTTGTGTTTTTTATCTGTGTTTATTTTTTGTTTTATGTTGTTTTTGTGTTTTCCCTGTTCTTGCTCTGTCTTGAGTCGGCTACCCCCAAAATGGGGATTGGGCCTGAGCATATAGATAGATAGATAGTAGATTTTATTTCTCAAGACACGTCTGAATTTGAACATCAGGTCTCGTGGTTACGAGTCCAATACTAAAAGTTCGATTCATAAGAGTAAATCTTAGGTCACATAGGGAAGTCGATTTGTGTACAGTTCTGCACTATGGTTATGGTATGATAACATCGATATGTCATTCCCATTCTCAAAATGGCAGACTAGGACCAATTTTCAAACCAGGTTTTAATTTTGTTTCCATTAAATGTAACTAACTTGAAACTATGCTATGCCGTTTGAAATGTTACTTTGAAAGTGATAATATGGCCAAAACAAAGCAGTGTCTGGTAAACTGGTATTTAAACCAAATTATTCCGGTTAGGCATACCGTCCCCACACCTGCGACTCATAAGATTGGAAGATATTCGTCCAAATAAACACATCAAAATGTTTCGGCGAGCATGCAGTACGCGAAATGCCGTAATCTTGCAGTAAATAAAATAACTCCGGTCAAATCGCTTCTTACGGGTGGTGCCCAAAGAAAAACAATATTTCCTTTGTTGAAAAGTAACCAGCCACACAAGCACAATATATATAGTACTAAAGAAGCACTATTAACCCTTTCGGTACAAGCGACGTCTATTATATTTTATTCTAGCTATATATAGACAATGTTATGCAGCTTAAGGGGAGATATTTACTTTGTTCCCTAGACCTCCATCAAGCTTAAAATTACACCCCCTTGAGTCCCTTTCAAGATAAATTTGTACATTTTTCGGTAGAAAAATGTCCCGGCCGAAGGCCGGTTCCTCTTAAATTACAGGCTCACTATCGCTCGCCAGGATAAAATCGACACCTGAATGGCACGAAAGGTCTTAATATGGGGTGAAAGTTCGTAAAATCGCTAAACTAATGGGGCGAACGTTTTATAATATCAAAAGCAATGGGGCTAAACATGAGGGAGAAAGGGGTCAAGACAAAAATCCCTCAAGTGGAGATCTCCCCTTAAGAAGGATATTTGGTAGTAAAAAAGGGCTATGGAAGATAATTCAAAGGCTTTTAATTGTTGGAGGCCCATGTTAATGATGCAGAACATCGTCTAAATATAGCTAGAATACAATTTAAAAGACGTCGCCGGTACAGAAAGGGTTCAAAGTGTTTTTTCTCAACAACCAAGCACTCACACTAATTCTCTCTCTCTCTCTCTCTCTCTCTCTCTCTCTCTCTCTCTCTCTCTCTCTCTCTCTCTCATTCAATTACTTCCTTCTATCTTATCCGTCTTTCAACTGCAACGATAGTATCTCCTTGCAGAATGACTCCTTTCATCCCTCATACAATCCTATCATTAATCCCTCATCAGTCTCCCACGCCCTCCCCCCCCCCCCTCCTCTCTCTCTCTCGCTCTCTCTCTCTCTCTCTCTCTCTCTCTCTCTCTCTCTCTCTCTCTCTCTCTCTCTCTCTCTCCCTCACTTTTTTCCGTACACATATGCAATCACAAACAGACACCTTAGATCAATTCACTCACTCATTTTAACGCGCACACATTAATATGAAAACTATCTACTCAGTCAAACACTCACGCATACACTAGTTTACACACACACACACACACACACACACAACCAAACAACCACGGTAGCCAAGGACCCTTATCACTATACTGGGAGCTAGTGCTGGCTCTGGTGACAGGAGTTTGATCCGACGCGCCGGTAGGGGAAGTTTCTCTCAAAAATCTCAAAAACATTCCCTGGCAGTGACCTGTCTTTGGGCACCCACACAGTCTCCTGGCCACATCCTACTCCCTCGGGGGTATTTGGGCGTTTTCGTTAGCTGCCAAGACCTGTGTATATAGGTTAAGTCTGTGTATTTTTAAACACATTTGCTGAAGGCTAGAAATAAACCGATTATTATTATTATTATTATTATTATTATTATTATTATTATTCACACACACACACACACACAACACTAAAACGCATATAAATCCTCACTAATTCGACCTCGACTAATTCGACCTCAAGAATGACCTCTTTCCATGACTTATACAGTAAGATACACCATAATTTACGCCATAAACTCTCACACTCACCCTGATTAAATACTTAAGGGGGGTCACCTGTTTTTTGTCTTATCTTTCTCTCCTTTTCTCTCTTTCTCTGGCATGTATCCATTCGGCCCCATTCAGCCAACTGTTTTAAGACGTTTATCCCCATCAAGGTGTCGATTTCTTCCAGGCGAGCGATAGCGGGCCAGCATTGTATTTAGAAATCCGGCTTCGCCGGAGAAATTTTTCTATTGAAAAATTTACAAATTTAGCTTGATGTAAAAAAAAAAAAAAAAAAAAAAAAAAAGTATATATATATATATATACCGGTATATATATATATATAGTATATACAGTATATACAGTATATACATTTACAGTATATACCACTCGCCAAGAACATATTGACACCTGGATGGGGTAAACGTCTTAAAACAGTATGCTGAATGGGGCCGAATGGATACAAGCCAAAGCGAGAGAGAGAGAGAAAAAGAAAACAAAAAAAGAAAAAGCGAGCTAGGCCCCATAAAAAAAAGGCAGTGAAGAACATGTTTGTAACAGGTATAATGTAAAAAGGTTAAGTGGACTTGTCAGTAATGGGATTTAAGCCGCTGTCACACGAGCGCTTTTTCCGTCAATTTTCCATGAGCAAGTTTTTTCTCGTATTATTTCGGGGCATTTTCGCACTGGTATCGGTAACTAGACTGAAGGTAGAGTATGTGAGGCGGCTGAATTCTGATAAAGCGTAATTTTTAAAGCTTTCAGACCATAATTGCCCGTAAAAATGTCTCGAAAAAGGACTCGTTTGACACCGGCTTTACATAATGTGAAAGCAACAAACAATCTATCAATCTATCTATCTATCTATCTATATGCTCAGGCCCATTCCCCATTTTTCCTATTTTAATTTTTAAATTTTCCATTTAATTCTATTTTATTATAATTTTTTTTTTCTTGGGGGTGGCCGCCTCAAGCAACAATAGCCATGGAAAACTTGATCGAACTCGTGAGGTATGTGAGGTATGTAAGGTATGTAATGTATGTAATGTATGTGAGGTATATAATGTATGTAATGCATGTAATGTATGTAATGTACGTGAGGTATATAATGTATGTAATGCATGTAATGTATGTAATGTATGTAATGTATGTAATGTACGTGAGGTATGTAATGTATGTAATGTATGTAATGTATGTAATGTACGTGAGGTATGTAATGTATGTAATGTATGTAATGTACGTGAGGTATATAATGTATGTAATGCATGTAATGTATGTAATGTACGTGAGGTATGTAATGTATGTAATGTATGTAATGTACGTGAGGTATATAATGTATGTAATGCATGTAATGTATGTAATGTATATAATGTATGTAATGCATGTAATGTACGTGAGGTATATAATGTATGTAATGCATGTAATGTATGTAATGTATGTAATGTACGTGAGGTATGTAATGTATGTAATGCATGTAATGTACGTGAGGTATGTAATGTATGTAATGTAATGTATATAATGTACGTGAGGTATGTAATGTATGTAATGCATGTAATGTACGTGAGGTATGTAATGTATGTAATGTATGTAAGGTATGTAATGTATGTAAGGTATGTAATGTAATGTATGTATGTAATTTATGTAATGTACGTAGTATGTATGTATGTAAGGTATGTAATGTATGTAATGTATGTAAGGTATGTAATGTATGTAAGGTATGTGAGGTATGTAATGTATGTAATGTATGTAAGGTATGTAATGTATGTAAGGTATGTAATGTATGTAAGGTATGTAATGTATGTAAGGTATGTGAGGTATGTAATGTATATAATGTATGTAATGTATGTAAGGTATGTAATGTATGTAATGTATGTAAGGTATGTAATGTATGTAATGTATGTAATGTATGTAATGTATGTAATGTATGTAATGTATGTGAGGTATGTAATGTATGTAAGGTATGTGAGGTATGTAATGTATATAATGTATGTAATGTATGTAAGGTATGTAATGTATGTAATGTATGTAATGTATGTAATGTATGTGAGGTATGTAATGTATGTAATGTATGTAATAATGTATGTAATAATGTATGTAATGTATGTAATGTATGTAATAATGTATGTAATGTATGTAATAATGTATGTAATGTATGTAATAATGTATGTAATAATGTATGTAATGTATGTAATGTATGTAATGTAATCAATTATACTCTTATAAGCGGTGTTATACGAGCGATTTTTCCGGCAATTTTCGACGAGCAATTTTGGCTTTTTATATTTTGAGGCTTTTACTAGACTGAAGTTTAAGGGGAGATGTTTCACGTTTTGGGCGATGTTTGCATGTCTTCGTTATTTTTCTAGTTTCCTACCTAGACCTTCATCAAATTGAAAAAAAAACCACACACATCTATTAGATCCACCTTCTAGATTAATTTGTAAATTTTTCGGTATAAAAATGTCCCGGGTCTTCCAACATAACAGGTTCACTATCGTTCGCCAGGGAAAAAATCGACACCCAAATATCACGAAAGGTCTAAATATTGACGAAGAAAGAGGGCGAATGGTCTTAAAATCGACTAACTAATGGGACAAACATCTTAACATCTGAAAACTAATGGGGCTAAACATGAGGGAGAAAGTGGTCCAGAAAACCGGCCCATCCCGCCTTAATTATGCTAGGTGGCTGAATTCTGGTATACCGGTACTGAGATTTTAAAGTTGCCAGATTACAATTGCTCCTAAAAAATTGACTGAGAAAGTGATCGTGTGACACCACCTGACCATACCACTAATATTATGGGTTAAATGTTCTATGCTTGTGATCGAACCCAGGGCTACATATGTGCAAGTTCCAGCTACTGCTCACTACGCCACAACTATTTCAATTAATATTGTTTTTATTAAGGGGAGGTTTTTAGTTTGTTTCCTACTCCTCCAGCAATCTTAAAATTTCACCCCCTTGACCCCCTTTCAAGATAAATTTGTACATTTTTCGGTAGAAAAATGTCCCGGCCGAAGGCCGATTACTCTTAAATTACAGGCTCGCTATCGCTCGCCAGGATAAAATCGACACCTAAATGGCACGAAAGGTCTTAAAATTGACAGAATGGGGCGGAAATTCTTAAAAATCACCACAGTAATGGGGCAAACGTCTTGAAATCTCAAAAGCAATGGGGCTAGACATGAGGGAGAAAGGGGTCAAGAAAAAAGTCCCTCTAGTGGAAATCTCCCCTTAACCCTCCGACTCCAACGAGGCCGAGTATACTCCTCTAGTGATGGTAAAAATCAAACCACATACTAAACACACATAACAAAGCCACTCCAACAGCTTCCTCTCTCTCTCTCCAACACCCCCTTCTCCCCCCTCTCTCTACACGCTTCAGACAAATAGGGAAAGTAGAATGTAAATACGAGGTGCCGTTGCAAAGGCACTAATACTTCATCTGATCTGATCTGAGAAGGCGTTATTGTATGGTGAAAACGTCAAACTTGCGATAACAAGTAATTACAAAAATACAAAGCGATACATAACGAAAGGGTTTTCATGAAGCACACATGACAATGGAATGACGAATGATAACTGGTAAAAGCGAAATGCACTTCCAAAAAAAGAGTGACATTTAACCCCTTGAAGCTCTGACGCGTTTTAGCATTATATTTTGGCTATCATTAGACGATTTTATGCAGCTGAGGAAGGATCTGTGGGTATTAAAAGGGTAAAGACTCTCTCAATCAACCCTCTGACTTCCATATACCCTTCCTAATCTGAATAAAATCGTCTAGTAATTACCAGAACACAAAACAGAAATGCGTATTGGAGCTTGAAAGGGTTAACAACTATCAAATTACAGGGCTTAAAAGGGATAACATTTTTTTTTTAAGTAAACACCAAAATAGGGTTGGTGGGAAATTCACCGGTTCCTGAAATAATAGTGGCTTTTAGTGGGCGTGCATTTTAAAGAGCCGCGGTACGTGAGGGGGGTGCCGTGCCAGGGGACAGTGGCCGTGTACAGTTGCCGACTACTAAACCTGGTACGGACACCGGTTAAGGGGGGGTCACCGTTTTTTTATCTTTCTCTCCTTTTCTCTCTTTCCCTGGTTTGTATCCATTTCGCCCCATTCAGCCAACTGTTTTAAGACGTTTATCCCCATCCAGGTGTCGATTTCTTCATGGCAAGCGATAGTGAGCCAGTATTGTATGGAGAAATCCAGCTGCACCGGAGACATTTTTCTATCGAAAAATGTACAAATTTAGCTTGCTGTCAAATTCATGTAGCTAAATGCAAACAATGGCCTCTAGATCCAAGTAAATACCTCTAGATCGAGCGGGAAAAATAGCTAACTTGGCAACACTAAGTCTCCGATACCCCTTCACAAAATACATCAAAATACATAAAAATACATGTCAGGTATATCTGCTGGTAATTATACAGTCAAGGGCAGTATATATGTAGTATCTGTAATTCTATTTTAGTTTTCATTTCACCTTAACCCTTTCACGCATTTATGACGCTGAGGTTGCCAGATTAGCAATACGAAATAGAGTTCTCTCACTCTTATAATTACCTCTCCAAAATTAGTTTTCTGCCCACAGCTAACTCAAAGACAACTGCAGAGGTTGAAGTAACTAAACTAAAGGTTTCTGAATACCCCTGATGGTAACAAAGGCTTTAAAGTATCCCCAATAGCCTCAACACAGCTAACTCAAAGAAAACTGCAGAGGTTGAAGTAACTAAACTAAAGGTTTCTAAATACCCCTGATGGTAACAAAGGCTTTAAAGTATCCCCAATAGGCTCAACACAGCTAACTCAAAGAAAACTGCAGAGGTTGAAGTAACTAAACTAAAGGTTTCTGAATACCCCTGGTGGCAACAAAGGCTTTAAAGTATCCCCAATAGGCTCAAAATCGCGTCATATGTCGGAGAGGGTTAATTTCATTCAGGGTCAGTTCATTCTAGGTTGGGCAGAATTAGTAACCTCTAACCCCTCATAACTCAAAAAGGACTAGAGTAATCGAGCTAATATTGCTACCCAATAGGAAGACTTGGCTAGGGAATAGGTGTGGAAATGGACAGCTCATTTGCTCCAGCCCTTTTTGAGTTACAGAGGTTAGTGGTTACGATGTCTGCCCAACCTAGAATGAACGGACTATAGTCAAAGTGTCTTGTTAAGGGGAGGTTTTTAGTTTGTTTCCTACTCCTCCAGCAATCTAAAAATGTCACCCCCTTGACCCCCTTTCAAGATAAATTTGTAAATTTTTCGGTAGAAAAATGTCCCGGCCGAAGGCCGATTACTCTTAAAATACAGGCTCGCTATCGCTCGCCAGGATAAAATCGACACCTAAATGGCACGAAAGGTCTTAATATGGGGTGAAAGTTCTTCAAATCGCTAAACTAATGGGGCAAACATTTTATAATATCAAAAGCAATGGGGCTAAACATGAGGGAGAAAGGGGTCCAGAAAAAAATCCCTCAAGTCGATATCTCCCCTTAACACACCATATAAATGGGCTAAATTGATATCGACAAAAACCCGTCTTGTTTTAGATTCCTCAAAATTAATCATGAGTCCATAATTATTCTAGTTTATGATATAGAATGTGTATACGGCAAAATATTGATTGTTGCAACATCTAGAATGATTATGTTTGTTTACACCAACCAACTTCACATCTAAACTCAATTCATGAAATCAACAAATACATGCGGCACTCCGAGGACTCGAACCCAGGATACTCCCATCGAAATTCCGCGCACTATGCATTAGGCTATCAATAACAGCAGATATCCGTGTTATACTTGGCCATTATAATACCCTCAGGTGTTATTGGAAAATTGCATTCTAACATAAGGAAATACAAAATAAAACAAAATAAAAACAAGTTTCTTATAAATTTCGAAGGACGACACTTTGCAATACTATTGCATAGGTATCAACAACTAAACTGGAGAATTAATGGCGGCATAAAAGAACTTGTCGGACACTTCGACTCTTGAACCCTCAAGTCCCCGTCCTTCAACCAGATTGTTCTAGTTCAGGGTATTACCGGACTCTTGAGCCTTTGGAAGAGGAATTATAGGCTCCCTGTCCTTCTCTCTGTTAGGTTATACAACTCACAACAACAAAATAATGTATTTTGAAAGCTTAAGGGGGGTGACCTGCTTTTTGTTATTTCTCTCCTTTTCTCTCTTTCTCTGTCTTGTATCCATTTGGCCCCTCAGCCAACTATTTTAAGATGTTTATTCCCATCTAGGTGTCGATTTCTTCCTGGCGAGCGATAGCGAGCCAGCATTATGAAGAAATCCGGCTTCGCCGGAGAAATTTTTCTATCGAAAAATGTACAAATTTAGCCTGCTGTCAAACAAAAATTAAAAATATGCTGGCTCGCTACCGCTCACCATTAAGAAATTGACACCTGGATGGGGATAAACGTCTTAAAACAGTAGGCTGAATGGGGCCAAATGGATACAAGCCAGAGAAAGATAGAAAAGGACAGAACCAAAACAGGTCACCCCCCTTAAGGCGTTAGTGTTAACTTTAACTATATAATTGTAATCCACTATAATTACTTCCACCAATGTAGTTGGATGGAGGTTGTATTTTCCCCTCGGGATTTTTTTTTTTTTTTTTTTTTTCCTATGTGAATGAGGGAGATAAAAGGCATAACTGCCTGCCGCAAGTGCCTCCCCCATATTTGAAAGAGTGACAGGGCCAAAATCAAGGGACGTTTAAGCTAAAATGCCTGGACACACGGAGTTTGAAGCAATTTAAGTCATAGGAAGAGGGAGAGAGTTCCAGAGTTCAGCAGTTGAATAGAAGAAAGTCTGAGAATACCGTTTCACTCTTGGGTAGGAGAGTTGCACAAGGGGTGGGCTTGTGTTGTAAGGCGGGTACTACGTACCCTACGTAGAGGAGGTGGTATACACTGGGAAAGCTCCGAGGAACACTGATTATTGTAGTAGCGATAGAATAGCGAGAGAGATGCAACATTGCGGCGAAGAGAGAGAGATTGCAGGGAGTTGGTGAGTGGACGGGAGTTAATGATACGAAAGGCTTTCCTTTCTACTTTGTCTAGGAGTGCGGTGTGAGAGGATCCTCCCCACACATGTGAACAATACTCAATACAAGGACGCACTGTGCCCCTGTACAGAGCAAGAAGCTGCGCAGGGGTAAAGAACCCCTTGGGGCGGTTGAGCGCACCCAGCTTCTGGGAGGCTGCCTTAGCAGGACTGGTAATATGGTCATTCCAAGTTTGTATGTCTGTAAGCAAGATCTCACAAAGTTATGAACAGAAGTTTACGAAATTTGGTGGGCAGATAGGATATGAGCCAAGGAATGACGTATTCAATTTAGGATACAATCCAGAGATTTTACCTAAATTTGTTGGACAGATAGGATATGCGCTATTAACCAATGTTCACGGAACCTGGCGGGCAGATAGCATAATTATGCACCAAGGAAGAAGTGATTTAATTTAGGAAGTGACCCTGAGATTTTATCGAAATTTGGTGGGGACTAAAGAATATGCGCAAGTGATTCGATTTAGGAGTCGATCCAGATCATATCCTGAAAACCAGATACAGAGGAAAATTTAAGGGGAGACTGACCGTTTGTTTGGTCTATTAATTCATTTATTTTTTTAGTTTCCTCCCTAGACCTCCATCAAGCTTAGAAAAACACCCCCTAGACCCCCCTTCAAGATAAATTTGTAAATTTTTCGATAGAAAAATGTCCCGGCCGAAGGCCGGTTCCTATTAAAATTGCAGGCTCGCTATCGCTCGCCAGGAAATAATCGGCACCAAAATGGCAAGAAAGGTCTTAAAATTGACAACGAAATGGGGCGAAAGGTGTTAAAATCGCCAAACTAATGGACCGAACGTCTTATAATCTCAAAACTAGTGGGGCTAAACATTAGGGTCTGCCTCCCCTTAAGCGTATAATATCAATGGTGAAGAGCCAGCCAGCATATGGCGGAGGCAGGCGCTCTACCAAGGGCCTCTCTAGTATTCAACTAGTACGGTAGTATCTCCAAGGTCAGTCGTATTATATATTAACCCTTTCACGCTTATGACGCGATTTTGAGCCTATTTGGGATACTTTAAAGCCTTTGTTACCATCAGGGGTATTTAAAAACCTTTAGTTTAGTTACTTCAACCTCTGCAGTTGTCTTTGAGTTAGCTGTGGGCAGAAAACTAATTTAGGAGAGGTAATTATAAGAGTGAGAGAACTCTATTTCTTATTGCTAATCTGGCAACCTCTGCGTCATAAAAGCGTGAAAGAGTTAACTAAGTGTGACCATCGTCAAGTGAATATTATTGTTCATTGTAATTGTTGTATTCTGCATTACAAAATGAATACACTAGCAGACTATGGCATTCAATGCTTTATGGATATGTAGCACTTTCTAGTTAAAACACTTATACACGCTACTAATGCTGCGTTTAATGTCCAATTACTTAATCAACTTATAATGTATTTGACACTAAGAGACAAAATGGATATGTACTGTACAACCACATAAAGTTAAGACACATTACAAATACATATGTGCATACCTAAAACAAACACACATACACACATACCTAAAACAAACACACATTGACACCGACACGCTCCCAAATGAAAAAAGAAAGAAAACGAAAAACAAAATCGTTAAGGGGGTACTACTCGCTTTTTCTGGACCCCCTTCTCCCTCATGTTTAGCCTATTAGGTTTTGAGGTTTTAAGACGTTCGTTCCGTTAGTTTGGTAATTTTGAGGCCTTTCACCCTATTACTTTGTCAATATTAAGACCTTTCATGCCCTTTAGGTGTCGATTTTGTTTTGGGCGAGCGATAGCGAGCTTGTTATTTTAGAAGGAGCCGGCCTTCGGCCGGGACATTTTTCTACCGAAAAATGTACACATTTATCTTGATAGGAGGTCTAGGGGTGTTTATTTAAGCTTGATGGAGGTCTAGGGAGGAAACTAAAAGAGAACGGAATATATAGATAATTAGACCCAAAAAAGCGAGTAGTACCTCCTTAAAACCTACAACGCCACCCGCCCCCACCCAGAAGAAAACACGATTACCTAACAAACGAAATGCACTGCAAAAATCTGAGTCCATGATCCGAGAAAGGCTATTCACTATCCAGATACCGAACCACGACACTGTTTTAGACCATGGATGCACAAGCCACTTTGCCTGTGTATGAATTATATGACGGCTTGTGCAGATCTTGCAAATTTGCACGCAAGCAACTCATCCGGTAGGAATGGGTAGGAAATGACCAACGACAGTGTAGAAGGCTTGGTGCTGAAAGTTTTGTAGAGTAGTCCTTCTGTTTGGTAACTCAGCTTTTTTTTCTTTGATGGGCAGTGGCTAGGGGTGATTAGCTTAACCCTTTGAAGCTGGTGACGCATTTTGAGAGTTCATTCTGGCTCTCATTAGACGATTTTATGGTGTTTAAGAAGGATCTGTGGGAATGATATGGGTAAAGATGATCTCATTTAACCCTCTGATTTCCATAAACCCTTCCTAATCTGAATAACACCGTCTAATAATAAAAACCGAAAAAACAGAAAACAAATACGTAGTGGAGCTTGAAAGGGTTAAGTACTTCATGAGACCTACAGCTACAAGGGCAGGCTTCTTGCAATGTCTAACTACTGCGGCGCACTTCCTGTGATGTCCTTCAACATTGACATACATCTTGTGTCACCCTGCAGTTGTAGTTGTGCACTTTGTGAATGAGTTTGCTCTAAGGATATTCTTGTTGATGATGAATGGTGGGAATCCAGTAAACCTGTATAACTTAAGTGCACAACACACAATACACATGAGTACAGAAGTTTCCAGATCATAGACACTAAGCAAAGTTCCCAGAAAAAGTGAGAGTGTGACTCGGCCTTTGACTGTTAAAGGGAGGTATTTAGTTTCTTCCATAGAACTCCATCAAGCTAAAAATTACACCCCCTAGACCCCCTTACAAGACAAATTTGTACATTTTTCGGTAGAAAAATTTCCCGGCCGAAGGCCGGTTCCTCTCAAATTACAAGCTCGCTATCGCTCGCCAGGAAAAAATCGACACCTAAATGGCACGAAAGTTCTTAAAATTGACAGAAATGGGGCGAAAGTTCTAAAAATTGCCAAACTAAAGGGGGCGAGCATCTTAAAATCTAAAAAGCAATGGGGCTAAACATGAGAGAAAGGGGTCCAGAAAAAAAATCCCTCAAGTGGAAATCTCCCCTTAAGTAAACAGTGTGTGAGGGTACATCAGCGGTGGTGGTGGTGTGACGCGGGTTTGTTTACTTTCCTCTCACCCTGACACTTCCACCAGTCACGTGACCTAGGCGAGCAAACAGGGGCGGGGGGAGAGTCTGATTAGATATAGATAAGTGTTTGAACAGAGTTATTGTAGATAGATAAATAGGTAGGTTAATAGATTTATAATAATACATCGGGTAAATGGACAGGAGAGAGAGAGAGAGAGAGAGAGAGAGAGAGAGAGAGAGAGAGAGAGAGAGAGAGAGAGAGAGAGAGAGAGAGAGAGAGAGAGAGAGAGAGAGAGAGAGAGAGAGAGGGAAAAAGGATTAAACATAGAACGAAGCCGGAGAAGAGACGAAAAAGGATGAAGAAAGGACGTAATAGGAAGGGAAGGAGGTAAATAGAGGTAATTAGGGACAGAAGGATAACTTAACGCAGACAGGATAGTGGAATGAAGGTGGGGAAAAAGGATATGCGCCAAGGAAAAAAGTTATGCAATTAAAGGGGAGGCAGACCGTTTTTCTGGACCCCCTTCTCCCTAATGTTTAACCCCACTAGTTTTAAGATTATAAGACGTTCGGCCCATTAATTTGGCGATTTTAACACCTTCCGCCCAATTTCGTTGTCAATTTTAAGACCTTTCGTGCCATTTGGGTGTCGATTATTTCCCGGCGAGCGATAGCGAGCGTAAGGGGAGTAAGGCGTCCGGCAATAAATAGATAGATAAAGGAACATAATGGAAGGAAGGACAAACAAGAGAAATGGAGTCAAATCGAGGTTGTGAGAAAATGATTAAGAACGGATGGGGGAGTAAAGCTGGAGTCACACGAGCCCTTTTTCGAGCAATTTTTACGGGCAATTATGGTCTGGATGCTTAAAAAAATACACTTTATCAGAATTCAGCCTGCTAATATAATCTACTTTCAGTCTATAGTTGCCGATTCGAGTGTGAAAAAGTCCCGAAATAATACGAGACCAAACTTGCTCGTGGAAAATTGACGGAAAAAGCGCTCGTGTGACAGCGGCTTAAGGCAGGAAGTGAAAACCAAAATAAGGGAGTGGAGGAGGAAGAACGAACATCGAGACGGTAAGAAAAAAAAGAAGGACAGAAGAGGATTGGAGGAGACAAGAGAGACGGTAAGAAATGAAGGAAGGAAGAACAGAAGAGGATTGGAGGAGACAAGAGAGACGAGGAGAAGTCAAAATAACAAAATAATCAAGGCAGAACGGAAGGGCGGAGAGAAGGATGGAAGGAAGGGTAGAGGGAAAAATGCCAGAAAAATGGGAAAGTTGCATGAGAAATGAAGGTAAAGAGAAAAGAAGGAAGAAGGAAGGAAGGTAGAAAACGAATGAAATACAAACAACCGGGGACTGAAGAAAAAATGACAGAAAAGGAGATAAGACAGACAAGAGAAAGACAGACAGAGATGAAGGAAGAGAGGAAGAAAGGAAGGAAGGAAGGTAATAAAAGAATGAAGTACACACACAGGTGACGGAAGTAAAAATTACAGGTAAGACAGACGATTAAGTATAAGAAACAGGTGACGGAAGTAAAAATGACAGGACAGGAGATAACACAGACAAAAGAAAGAAAGGAAGACAGAAAGGCAGGAAGGAAGAGAGGAAGGAAGGAAAGGGCGTCTCAGGTATCTTCCTCCCCAAGGGAAGGAGGAGTCGGGAAACTGACCCCAAACTTTCCCTCCGAGTTAGGGCAAGTTACCCCCACACAGCTTACCTTTCACTCTTTCCTTTACCCTACACTCACACTTTATATAGCCAGGTATTCGGTAAATTGTTCCTTTCGTTCCTGGTCGATGTATGTTTCTTTGATTATCTATACGTGAGATAATTAGATTTTTCACGCTAACGCAATCATACACAAACAATTATATACTGTATATATACAGTATAAATTATATACTGTATATATACAGTATACGTATGCCATATTTTTCAACAACACGCTGACAAACACATCCTCGTATGCGCCACAAAACTCCTCGAGCAGCTTCTCCTTTGCTCACAAATATTTCATCATATTTAGCTAAAGTACACGTATTAATAAATGAAGAAATATAGACTTGTTCAGAGTAATTTTCACGAGACTTATAACCACACTTCCTTGTCATTCCTAACCTGATATTGTATATAACTCACAATAACTGATTACAGCTGCTGAGGAAAGTTTGTTATGTGAAATAGTGTTAAAGACTTCAATTAGTTGACCTCACAGTCTGCGTGCTTCCAACGGAAAAACAAAATCAATAGCTCTCAACCGGTCCTCATAGCTAAGACTTCTAATCGATGGAATAAGCTTAGACGTAGCTCTAGCTTGTACTCTTTCTAGTTGCTCTATATCTTTCTTGAGTGCTGGAGACCAGAATTGAACAGCATACTCCAGGAGAGGCCGTATTAGAGCGTTGTAAAGTGTGAGGACTATTTCCTTATTTCTATACTTAAATTGCCTCTTAATATAACCCAATAATTTCTGAGCTTTCTTCTCTACTTCAATGCACTGCTTGGAAAACTTTAGGTCACTGATAATCAGAACACCAACATCCTTTTCCAAGTCAGTCACTTCCAGAGGCATTCCCAATAGTGAATAGCCTGAATTGGGGTTTGCTTGGCCGATATGCATCACCTTGCACTTGTCCAAGTTTAGAGGCATCTGCCATGTCTCCGACCAATCACCCAATCTGTTGAGGTCCATCCTGAGCTGTTCAACCCCTTTGGGGTCTTTCACATTCATTTCAAGCTTTATGTCACCTGCAAACTTGGAGATCACACTCAACAGACCAATATCGATGTCATTGACATACTGTATATCATAAATAGAAGCGGGCCAAGGACAGAGTTTGTAAATTAGGAGGATTAGGCCTTCAGTTGGGACATATTTCTACCAGAAAATTTACTGAAATGACGGGGTTGCTACAGCCAAATACAAAAGCCAGTTGCAGAATTGCCAGCCTGCAACTGGGTCCACCAGCTAAACCCATAACACGGAAACAACTAAGGGACAAGAAAATGCAGGAGCCACCCCTACCGCCCAGAGCTTCTCATTTTCTATGGCACCAAGCAGCAGTTATGAGCATGGGAAACTGTCCCAACCAATCACAGGACAGCATCCCCTCCATCCCCAGCTATGCAATATGATGAAGCCTTGTTTATGCAAGTTGAACACCAGCGACCAGAAGCTTATAGGTATAAATGGACCTGAGCAGGAGTACCAGTTATGCCGGTCCTGTAGATCCAATAACCTCCAGACAAGCAGCACAAATAGGCCAGCAATACCCAAGTCTGTCATAAGAGTCTGGAGAATGATGTAATTCTTACAAGTAAGATTTCTCTAAGAATAGGGTAAATAAATGCCTTGTATGATATAAATGTGTTACCTAATATATAAGTACACCTATAAATATTAACCAGCCATGTCTACTATTAGTATTTAACCTCACAACTTCATCACAACGAATTCACAATACCCCTATTGCTGCGAGACTATATAAAAGAGAGTCAAGAATTAAGTCAGACATTACTCCAAAGATTTAGTGGAAAAGTATGCAAACCTCCACTGCAGTACTGTACTCAGCCTGAAAAGGACAGGACAGCTAACCACAGCCGAAGCTTGCCCCAAACCTGCCCCCTGCCGGAGAGAGTGCTAGACCTGTGGTGCCCTCTGAAGTCTGGAACCTGAAGGCCTGCTCGAGTGACGCCCTACCCCCCTGAAGTGCTGCTCCAAGAACCTACGCTCTAAGTCGGCCAGCCTTGCTCTCTCACTACCCTCCAACATTACCCTAAGTGTCTCTGTATATCTTGAGTTGTGATTATTGTTGTCGAGGTATAGGTTAAAATATGTGAATCGTGTAAGCGTGTGATTATAAGTAGATCTGTGCCCAAGATCTTTATTTGCGTATGTGTTAATCCTTCTGAAACTGATAGTAATTCTTATCTAGATCTGTGTTCAAGGTCCTATATTCATCCTGTTTAAATATCCTCTAGAACGTCCTACGCATACGTTATATACTCGTGTTCCTTAATTCACCTCGCCACGCACTCACAGATTTTCCTAATATATGTATTCTGTTATGTATGTTACAAGTTGAGGTCGAAGTGTATTTCGTGTCTTGATTACCCTTCTTAATTCATAACTTATTACCTAGAACCTACGCTCAATTTCATATTTAATTTATCTCGGTATTCTCCTTGTGAAGTTTATCATCCCCCAAGTTAGATACTTTCCAAGTTCCCCAATTTCCCATTCGATTACCTAATCGTTGTTGTGATTATTTTATGAACTAGTATTATCGTTCATGCGAGTATTGATGTAGATAATTCTGATTCTTACTGTCTAGGAATTCTAGCATTGCATAGAGTCTTTTATCTAAATTTTCCATCATCTCGAATACACCACTTATTCAGGTGAATTCTTATTAAGACTCTGTTAACTCGTTCAGATATCTTGTTAATACCCTTCTGAGTATTTTCATAGTACAACTTCGTCTTGTGCGTCACTTTCAACATAATTAATATTTTGTTAATTATTTCCTTACGCTATTACCATTATAAGCGTTTCTAGGACATCTGCTAATTAATCGCATTTGGTTAATTATACATTGTCTTTATATATACTTAGTAAATATTTTCTTTAGTTAATTCGTAATTATATTAATAACTCTACATCTGAATTCCTCGACCGAGTTCGTAATTATTACATACGTTCGATTGAAGTGAATATACAGTTCAAATCATAAATTAAGTAATTTGAGCCACATACAGAGTAAATTGTGAAAAGAAATAAGTAATACCTTGCCCCTAGTGTCATCGTAATATCTCTGAGATTAAGTTCATATTTACACAAACCAGAATTGTATTTTCCAACCCCGCAGTAGAGTTCTTGACCTGACACGCTAGCTGATTAAAGGTCGCATTTACCTAGCTGAAGCACGCGCACCCCACTCATACATCTCGCTCACTGCCTGTGTATATATTTTACTCCTCAATTCATTCATCCTCTCTTGTGTCGAGATTGTACGATTCTATTTATTGTTGTTTAATTCACGAAAGACACTCAACCCGCATCATTATTATTATTAAGGGTTGATACTATAGGTCACGTGTTTATTTAATTGCATATTTCCTACTTTGTTTATTACCAACTCTGAAGTAAAATTGATCTCACTTTGGTCTATTCTACTAGCATATATTCGCTTCGTTACCTTATAATTCCCATAATTATTAAGGTAATACTATAGTCTGAATTACCCCCATACACCAAGCCAATAAGTGAAGATAATATTTCTATGCCTTTGAATAAACTTGTGTATATAATTCTCCTGTGTGTTGTTATTGAGCTCTGTAGTACCTAGTTGAATAGTTATTTGTGATATTAAGGGGAGATATCCACTTGAGGGATTTTTTTTCTTGACGCCTTTCTCCCTCATGTTTAGCCCCATTGTATTCCTAATGTTAAGACGTTCGCCCCATTATTTTGACGATTTTAAGAACTTTCAACCCATTTCTGTCAATTTTAAGAACTTTCGTGCAATTTAGGTGTCGATTTTATCCTGGCGAGCGATAGCGAGCCTGTAATTTAAGAGGAATCGGCTTTCAGCCGGGACATGTACAAATTTATCTTGAAAGGGGCTCAAGGGGGTGTAATCTTAAGCTTGAAGGATATCCACGGACCAAACTAAAAACCTCCCCTTAAGAACGTGTTCGGGGAGTTCCTGTTGAGTTTATTTACGGTCTATAAGTCCATATCTGGATTTTAGTAAAGACTATATCACGAGCTGTAATTATTATAGCCCGACAAAACCTGTACAAACATGTCTCATTAAAATAGTCTTACTTGAACAGCTCCTCTTCTTCCCTTCTAGAAAACGTGAACCAACTGCCAATCTTACCTGAAAATGGAAAGAATGCCAGATTTTAGTTACAGGGCACAACTTGGTAGATACAGCCACAAACCTAAACGGCCACAACCAAAACGGCCACAGAACAAAATGGCCACAGCTTCCTATCCCAAAACACACTATAGTCCATTCATTATAGATAGGCCAGAAATCCCGAACCCAACCTCTTATAACTCAAAAAGGATTATTTTACCTGTTATTTCTACCACTTGGGAAGAGTCAGCCAGGGAAAAGGTTACAGAGGTTAGGGGTTAACATTGATGTCCTCCCTATTATGAATAGACTATAGTTCTGTGTAACATAATCTAAACTGGCAAATACCAACCAAAGCAAACCTAACTCAACTTAAGGGGAGGTTTTTAGTTGATTCCCTAGACTTCCATCAAACTTAAAATTACTCCCCCTTGACCCCCTTTCAAGATAAATTTGTACATTTTTCGTTAGAAAAATGTCCCGGCCGAAGGCCGATTCCCCTTAAATTACAGGCTCGCTATCGCTCGCCAGGAAAAAATAGACACCTAAAGGGCACGAATGGTCTTAAAATTTACAGAAATGGGGCGAGGGTTCTTAAAATCGCCAAACTAATGGGGCAAACGTCTTCAAATCTCAAAAGCAATGGGGCTAGACATGAGGGAGAAAGGGGTCAATAGAAAAAAGTCCCTCAAGTGGAAATCTCCCCTTAAGGGGGTGTTTGCTCTGGACCCCCTTCTCCCTCATGCTTAGCCCCATCAGTTTTGAGATAATAAGACGTTCGCCCAATTAGTTAATCCCTTTCGCCCCATTCGTTGTCAATTTTAAGACATTTCGAGCGAACTTGATATAACATTACCGCATCTAAATTAAGCTGACCTAATTTGATGGAGGTCTGAAGAGAAAACTTGAAAAAAAAAAAAAAAAATCTAGTCTATACATGATAACCAATCTACAGAGTGTGACCTCTAACCTCTATCCCCATATGCAATGGGAGCAGTGCCTGGTGAATTAAGGGGAGGTTTTTAGTGTGTTTCCTAGACTTCCATCGAGCTTGAAATTACACCCCCTTGACCCCCTTTCAAGATAAATTTGTACATTTTTCGGTAGAAAAATGTCCCGGCCGAAGGCCGGTTCCTCTTAAATTACAGGCTCGCTATCGCTCGCCAGGAAAAATCGACACCTAAATGGGACGACAGGTCTTAAAAGTTATATAAATGGGGTGAAATGTCTTAAAATCGCCAAACTAATGGGGCGAACATCTTAAAATCTCAAAAGCAATGGGACTAAACATGAGGGAGAAAGGGGCAAGAAAAAAATCCCTCAAGTGGAAATCTCCCCTTAACAGCTCAATAGGTGGCGTATGAGAGAGGCGTCCGATATTGTGAAACGAGACAGCCAGGCAGTGGCTATGCAACTTCGAGAAGTTGAGTTGCAACAGGCCACGAGGAGACAACCAAGCCTCAAAGTCTCACTCGCAAGCTGGAGGGAGGGAGTGGTGGGTGAGGAGGAGCCTTCTTCTTGGCTATCTTCTTCTCTACCTCATATAGTCAGTAGATTAGTAGTTTTAGATATCCAAATTGCCCCGTAAGGACCAATAAGTCTGTTGCAGTTTGTTCACCTTTGTATAACTATTTGTACTTGTCTCTCTCTATGTATATCATTCTGCTTGTATCTCTCTGTCTGTTTCTCTCCGTTTTCAGCTCTCTCTCACCCCCCCTCCCCCCCCCGCACACACTACCAACGTTTCCCTCTTACATCTCTCTCAGCCACTCCCCCCTCCACTCTCTCTCTCTCTCTCTCTCTCTCTCTCTCTCTCTCTCTCTCTCTCTCTCTCTCTCTCTCTCTCTCTCTCTCTCTCTCTCTCTCTCTCTCTCTCTCTCTCTCTCTCTCTCTCTCTCTCTCTCTCTCTCTCTCTCTCTCTCTCACTAATGACCAGTAATTAGAAGTTTTCCCAGAGATAAAACTCCACATTTTTATTTCGCCTCCTGTCCGGCCTCGTCTTCCCATTTTCCGCCAACACTTTTTAGCCTGACTATATTATACCTAATAGTCTCTGTTGCTAATCCAATTAGGGGAGCCCACCTCGCTGTTTTTCTCTTTCTCTCTCTCTCTCTTTGGCTTGTATCCATTCGGCCCCATTCAGCCTATTGTTTTAAGACGTTTACCCCCATCCAGGTGTCAATATTTTCCTGGCGAGCGGTAGCGAGCCAGCATATATATATATTTGTTTTGATAGCAAGCTAAATTTGTACATTTTTCGATAGAAAAATTTCTCCGGCGAAGCCGGATTTCTCCATACAATGCTGGCTCGCTATCGCTCGCCAGGAAGAAATCGACACCTGGATGGGGATAAACGTCTTAAAACAGTTCGCTAAATGGGGCCGAATGGATTCAAGCCAGGAAAAGAGAGAAAAGGAGAGCAAGATAAAAACATCCGGTGACCCCCCAATTAAAGCCATGATATAATAGGTGGGGGGGAGGGGGGGGACGCAGAAAGGATCAATAGGTTGGTGTTCCTAAGGGGGGTCACCTGCTTTGTTTATCTGTATCTCCTTTTCTCTCTTTCTCTGGCTTGTATCCATTCGGCCCCATTCAGCCAACTGTTTTAAGACGCTTATCCCCATCCAGGTGTCGATATCTTCCTGGCGAGCGATAGCGAGCCAGCATTGCATGGAGAAATCCGGCTTCGCCAGACATTTTTCTATCGAAAAATGTACAAACTTAGATTGCTCTCAAAAAACAAGAATATATACAGTATATGCAGGACAATATTGACACCTGGATGGGGGTAAAAGTCTTAACACAGTAGGCTGAATGGGGCCGAATGGATACAAGCCAAAGAGAGAGGAAAAGAAAGAGGAAAAAAGCGAGGTGGGCCCCCTTAATCAACGCTTGCCCTTAGTACGCCTGGTACCGAACGAATACTATGGGAATGAGAGTGGTCTACAGAGATTAGATGGATTAGCATTCCCGTTTCGTTAAGGGGGGATGGTTCACTTTTTGGGCGGTTTTTGCATGTATTTATTATTTTTATAGTTTCCTCCCTAGACCTCCATCAAATTTAAAAAAAAAAAAAAAACATCCATTAGATCCCC
This sequence comes from Paralithodes platypus, assembly GCA_032716605.1. Lineage (NCBI taxonomy): Eukaryota > Metazoa > Arthropoda > Malacostraca > Decapoda > Lithodidae > Paralithodes > Paralithodes platypus. The sequence continues at coordinate 74,691 of JAVRFV010000292.1, forward strand.
CTTCTAGATTAATTTGTACATTTTTCGGTAGAAAAATTTCCCGGCCGAAGGCCGGTTCTTCCAACAGTACAGGCTCACTATCGTTCGCCAGGGAAAAAATCGACACCTAAATAGCACGAAAGGTCTAAATATTGACGATGAAATGGGGCGAAAGGTCTTAAAATCGTCTAACTAATGGGGCAAACATCTTAACATCTGAAAACTAATGGGGCTAAACATGAGGGGAAAAAGGAACCAAAAAACGGCCCATCCCCCCCCCCCCCCCCTTATTGTAAGAAATATCTTGAAAAATGAGGTTGCCTTCAGAGATTGGAATGCTAATCCATGTATTCCATGTGGCGAGCTTGACTTATAACCAAGACTACATTTTGGTTCCAGCTGGTGGTAAACTGAATCCCTTAACAACGAGTTTCCCAATACTTAATGGACATATATGAAACAAATGTATATACTGTATACGTCGACAATTTTTCCTAGCGAGTGTTACTACATAATTTGATCACACGTATTTGTGATTTCACCTCCACACATATATATATATATATATATATATATATATATATATATTTATATATATATATATATATATATATATATATATATATAGATATATATATATATATATATATATATATATATATACCGGTGTATATATATATATATATATATATATATATATATATATATATATATATATTATTATTAATAGTATAAAGTAAGGGAACGATTGTGAGTAAAAGGAAGGGGGGGGGGGGGGGGGGAAGGAAAGGGGGGGGGGATCAGTAACGAGAACGAAGTGGGTCAATATTTGGTATTTGTTGTGGTGGGATCTAATAAGGTGTGGGGGTCGTGAGAGAGAGAGAGAGTGAAAGAGTGAGAGTGAGAGAGTGAGAGAGAGAGAGAGAGAGAGAGAGAGAGAGAGAGAGAGAGAGAGAGAGAGAGAGAGAGAGAGAGATGAATACATGAAAGAAGGCATAATACAAACAGAAGAGAGATAGATATTTACATAGATTTACATATATACACTGACGACACAGACCTTCCGATCCCAGCGAGGTGGTTAATTCTAGTAGAGATAGCTAACCCGACCGAGAGTAAGGGACAGTGGAAGGAAAGGATAGCAAAGAAAAAGGTTCTCTCCCCACCCTAGGTTATACGGCATAGTATATTAACCCCTTCTGTACCGCAACATCTTTCTAGTTTTAATCTAGCTACATACACACGATTTTATGCAGCTTAAGAAGGATCTGTGGGTGATAAAATGGTTAAATGAGATAAGTTAGAAGCCTGTTTATTGCTCAAGGCCCTACATAAACTAAATAAAATCGTCTAATAGTAGCCAGCATGAAGCTAAAAGATGTCGCCGGTACAGAAGGGGTTAAAGCTCTTCCTCCAAGTACAAGCTCTTCAAAACGATGGCGTGTTTTTTTTTTGGTTTTTTTTTTATGATAAATTAGAGTCTAGTAAATTTACAATGGACGATTAATTAAGCTTAGGAAGGAACTCCAGGAAACAACGCAGTAACCCTCTGACTCACACCAGTTCATCTTCAATCAAATAAAGTTGTCTAGCGATAACCAGAGAAAAAGAAAAATAGTTAAGGAGGGTCACCGGCTTTTTTTTTTTATCTTTCTCTCCCTCTCTCTTTAGCTTGTATTCATTCGGCCCCATTCAGCTTACTGTTTTAAGACGTTTACCCCCATACAGGTGTCAATATTTTACTGGCGAGCGGTAGCGAGCCAGCATATATATATTTTTGTTTTGACAGCAAGCTAAATTTGTACATTTTTCGATAGAAAAATGTCTCCAAGCCGGATTTCTCCATACAATGCTGGCTCGCTATCGCTCGCCAGGAAGAAATCGACACTTGATGGGGATACATGTCTTAAAACAGTTGGCTGAATGGGGCCGAATGGATACAAGCCAGGGAAAGAGAGAAAAGGAGAGAAAGATAAAAAAAAAAACGGTGACCCCCTTAAGACCAAGTTCAGTATCCCCCCCAAGAACTTATTCGTGGGCTTCATTCTTTTCTGAGATAACAACCTCGTTAAGCAGTCTCTACAGTATGCTCAAAGTTGGCAGCGTTAGTTCTCGCAACTTTTCACAGCAATTTCAGTCTTTGTGTTAATTACCTTGTCATGGGAAAATTACATATAGCCTAGCTGTGTTAGAGCAATGCAGTCATCGACGGCATTCATTATTTTTCTAGTTTAAAAAAAAAAACATCCATCTACAGTAGGTTAATTTGTAAATTTTTCGGTAGAAAAATTTCCCGGCCGAAGGCCGGTTTTTCCAACATTACAGACTCACTATCGTTCGCCAGGGAAAAAATCGACACGTAAATACGCCTTTGTTGTGTATGTAATTGTATCAGACCTTTCAACATGAAGACGTGTTTTATCTTAAGGCTAACATTATACGTTTTTCTTGAGCTTAACCCCTTCAGCACGATGGCGTATTGGTATGATTGATTCTGGCTAAACCTATACGGAAAACATGTATGGAATATAATGCGTTAAATGATAAAACAACGCAAATATAATCAAGACAAATAATTGTATGTCAAAACGAACAACCAAGGAAAAATATGTTTGGAAAGCAATAAACAAATGCCAAATTTTTCAAATGGAGATTTTTTTTTTTTTTATAAATAGGCTCTTCTTCAAAAACAATTAACAAAATAAGCAATTCCATTAACCCATACGGCACCGAGGATGTCTTTTTCATCGTATTCTGGCAACGATTAGACGATTTTATGCAGCTTAGGCACGACCTTTAGCAATAATAAGGCTTGAAACTATCTCAACCAACCTTTTCAATTACCACAGATCCTTCCTAAGCTGCATAATATCGTCTAAACATAGTTAGAATAAAATATAACACGTCGCTGGTACTCAAAGGGTTAACAAAAAACGCATCAAATAAACAGAGGGAACCCGGGCATCAGGAAAATAATAAGATTACTACGAGAAGAAACGATCTACCGACGACCAGAAAAAAGCTAATGATGCTATGAGACAAAGTGAGGAATAATGGATGGATAGCGAAGAAAAGAGCTGAAAACAATGGCCACGGAAGACAAAAAAATGATGGATACCGTGCCAGAGTGAAGATCTCAACATTATGATGGATACCGTGCCAGAGTGAAGATCTCAACATTACGGAGAAAGAATACAAGGAATATATCTGGTAAGAATACAATACATACCTGGTGATGAGTAATACAATACATACCTGGTGATGAGTAATACAATACATACCTGGTGATGAGTAATACAATACATACCTGGTGATGAGTAATACAATACATACCTGGTGATGATGAGTAATACAATACATACCTGGTGATGAGTAATACAATACATACCTGGTGATGAGTAATACAATACATACCTGGTGATGAGTAATACAATACATACCTGGTGATGAGTAATCTACAGCATAATTCACTTAAGGGGAGGTTTTTAGTGTGTTTCCTAGACTTCCATCAAGCTTGAAATTACACTCCCTTGACCCCCTTTCAAGATAAATTTGTACATTTTTCGGTAGAAAAATGTCCCGGCCGACGGCCGGTTCCTCTTAAATTACAGGCTCGCTATCGCTCGCCAGGAAAAAATTGACACCTAAATGGGATGAAAGGTCTTAAAAGTAACATAAATGGGATGAAAGTTCTTAAAATCGCAAAACTAATGGGGGCGAACGTCTTAATATCTCAAAAGCAACGAGGTTAGACATGAGGGAGAAAGGGGTCAAGAAAAAAGTCCCTCAAGTGGATATCTCCCCTTAACCCATTAGGTACCGGTGACGTCCTTTTTATTATATTCTGGCAATGATTAGACAATTATATTAGGTTTGGGAAGGATGTCTATCAATCAAAAGGCTACATACTATCTCAATTAATAATGTTAGCCACCATATATCTTCCTAAGCTTCATAGCATCGCTTAAATGTAGGTGACGTCAAATTAAAAACACGTCGCCGGTACAGGAAGGATTATTACAAAAGTTACTCCTAAACAAACAATGATGATGATTAAACAATATCCTTGAGTGACATATATAAGCAAAATCATAATGCTATAATGCTATAACTGATGCTATAATAAGATACGCAAGGCCCCAAAAACATGTAGAATAAAGGAGGTGAAGGGAGGGAAAATGATATGATACTAAATTTAATGGAAGGAAGATAACACAGATATATATTAGGAGACAATATATTAACCCTTTCAAGCACATATGACGCAGAGGTTGCCAGATTAGCAATAAGAAATAGAGTTCTCTCACTCTTATAATTACCTCTCCAAAATTAGTTTTCTGCCCACAGCTAACTCAAAGACAACTGCAGAGGTTGAAGTAACTAAACTAAAGGTTTCTAAATAACCCTGATGGTAACAAAGGCTTTAAAGTATCCCTAGTAGGCCATCGTGTCAATTGTCGGAGAGGGTTAAAAGGCTTAGACGTAATAGGAGTATTCAGACATAATTAATGATAATACAAAACAAATATAAAATTAACAACAACAAGACTAATACAAATTACAAAATGAGAGGATAATTGTATTTAGTGAAAGAATAGCCGAGAAAGCAAGAGAATTATCACGATAAGACCCCCATTAGGAGTATAATGCCAGATAAGCAGAATAATTGCATTACAAATAACGTAAACTTTAATAACGTAAACTTTAATAACGTAAACTTTAATAACGTAAACTTTAATAACGTAAACTTTAATAACGAAACTTTAATAACGTAAACTTTAATAACGAAACTTTAATAACGTAAACTTTAATAACGTAAACTTTAATAACGTAAACTTTAATAACGTAAACTTTGATAGAGGAGACAGAGAAATAATGCTTAAGCGGAGATATGTCGCTTTTCTGGTCCCCTTTCTCCCTCACGTTTAGCCCCATTGGTTTTGAGATTCTTAAACGTTTGCCCCATTAATTTGGCGATTTTAAGACCTTTCACCCAATTTATTTGTCAATATTAAGACCTTTCGTGCTATTTAGGTGTCAATGTTTTCCCTGGCGAACGATAGTGAGCCTGTAATGGTGGAAGAATCGGCCTTCGGCCGGGAGATTTTTCTACCGAAAAATGTACAAATTTATCTAGAATTTTGTTTTTTTTATGTTTGAAGGAGGTCTAGCGAGGAAACTAAAAAATAAAGGAATACATGAATTAATAGACCAGAAAAACGGCCCATCTCCCCTCAAAACGATAATATTATAAATCAATAAGATAATTAATACGTCCAGGAAAAAATGTATGAAGGAAAACAACATTACGAAAAAAACAAAAACAAAAAGAATGCAAATAACAAAGTTCAATAGAAAAACAGACCATATAATTATATACTAGACCATATACAGTATATATACTAGCGAAAATACTGCAAGCAAGCAATACGAAGGGAGACAAACAATAGTAAAATTATTATATTATACTTGAACGCAACAAATAAATATATATAACGTAAGATATACTAGCTGGTAGTTATAGCAAGCGTATGCAGTAACTAGAAGAATCCGATATTAACAATAACATATTCTTTACAATAACTACATGAAAATACCATTTATTTTTGCAGGGACTCAAAACTGATTAGTCCCAGTGGTTGAATTGTGTTGAGAAGTTGAGTTGGGTCAAGTTAAAAAAAAAAAAAAAAAAAAAAAAATTGTCGGATTGGAGCAAACGGTCGAATGTGGATGAGTAATCGATTAAAACAAAGTGATGGAATTGGCTAAACTGCATGAGAGGTCGAAGTAGACCTACAAGGTTGAACTGGAACGCCCGGTAAATTGTGCCTTGCTATCAAATGAGGATATATATTCAAATTAAACAGAGTGGTAAAATTGGGTGGATGGGACTCGTCAGCATTGGTCGGCAACCCATTTATTATGTTCTCTCCACCAACCAACTTTACTCCTAAACTCGATTAATGAAATTAACAAACACATGTGGCAGGCCGGGGTAGAGAACCTTATAACAATCCGAGTCGATGCAACCTGTCTGCCTTGGTCGGCAATCCGTTTTTTGGAAGCAAACATCATATTAATCCTTACTGTTCACCTAAGGGTGAAGCGGATTGGTGGATGGAATACCTACCCAACACCGTAGAATAAATGTGCTAACAAGATACACAGAGGGTCTCGGAGTCAGACGGACCCTAAATTGAGTGGTCAGTCCTGTAATTCCTTCAATAAACTGGCACGGGTTACCCTTCTCACTTGGGACAGAACTGCTTGGGGGTGTTTTGTGCATGGCCACTCTTATAAAAGGGAATAAGGCGTTCGGCAATAGATAAGACAGGTTAAATTGGACTTTTAAATTGGATTTTTGTCCTTCTCTGATGGTTTCTTCTTCTTCTACTCTCTATATTTGCTTGCCCTGTTTTCCATCTTCAGCGTATTCCCTCACTTTTCCTTGCCCTTATTATCTGTTCCTATCATTGCATTTATTAAGCTCCCTACCTTCACTTCCTTTATTATTATTTTGTTTCTTTCTATATTCCAACTACTCCCTCTCGGGCATAGGCTGATAGCCTTTACACTCTACCGCTGAACACGGTGAGGCCCGTGAGGTCTTGTTCCAGTCTAGGGAGTGAGACATGCGAAGCACCTATTCACGGCTCGAACCCAACTCCATCTCTGAAGCTGCTTCGCCTCTGCGCCTCACAGTCTCACTCCCCAGGCTCGGACCCTCACTCTCAGAACGCCACCTATTTAGCAATTAACTCACTAGGCATTGTCCCCCTGTAGCATATTTTGAATATGGGAATATTCATACAGTGCTATTTAATCAGGGAACAATGAGGGTATTTTGTTTTGGCATTTCGGTGTGCTGTGGTAATGCACTGAAACTAGGTACAGCACAAATTCCATCCCAATAATATCTTCCCATTGACTTATTGGGATTCGAACCCGGGTCCATTGGATTACCAGTCCAGTGGCAAGACCACTCTGCCACACCTCCCATATCCCATAATTTGTTGTTCATTATGATTATACATTACGTGGATCCTCCCTTATTTTAACAATCAAGTAAATTCTTCTTTGTTTTTACATTATTTGCAGCCCGTTCATAGCAATCCTTTCATGTGTCTTCTCCCTCTTCCTTCCTTCATTGCTTCCACGCATTTTACTTATCCCTTGCTCCTCTTCCAAGCTTTCCTTATCCCTTGCTCCTCTTCCAAGCTTTCCTTATCCCTTTCGAATTACTTAATTTCCTTTCTTGTGATTTCAGTTGATAATTCCCCTTCCCTCTTCTATTCTCCTTAAGGGGGGACACGGGCCGGTTTTCTGGACCACTTTCTCCCTCATGTTTAGCCCCATTAGTTTTCAGATGTTAAGATGTTTGCCCCATTAGTTAGTCAATGTTAAAACCTTTCGCCCAATTTCTTCGTCAATATTTAGACCTTTCGTGCTATTTAGGTGTCGATGTTTTCCCTGGCGAACGATAGTGAGTCTGTAATGTTGGAAGAACCGGCCTTTGGCCGGAACATTTTTCGGTAGAAAAATCTACCGAAGTAATCTAGAAGGGGGATCTAATGGATGTTTTTTTTTTTAATTTGATGGAGGTCTAGGGAGGAAACTAGAAAAATAATGAATACATGCAAAAATCGCCCAAAAAGTGAACCATCCCCCCTTAACGATCTCACCCCCTCGTTTTTCAGTTTGCTAGTTTCCCTCTGTCCTTCCCACCTTATTTCCTTTCTCCTCCCCTCCCCTCCACCCCTCGTGCTCCTCCTCTTCCTCCCCTCCCCTCCCCTCCTCTTCCCCTCCTCGGCCAGACCCTCACTTTTCTTAATGGTAGTGTGTCGTTCGCTAAGAGGGTGTGTTAAGGGGAGACTGGCCGTTTGTTTGGTCTATTAGTTCATTTATTCATATATTTATTTTTAGTTTCCTGCCTAGACCTCCATCAAGCTTAGAAAAACACCCCCTAGACCCCCTTTCAAGATAAATTTGTACATTTTTTCGGTAGAAAAATGTCCCGACCGAAAGCCGATTCTTTTTAAAATTGCAGGCTCGCTGTCGCTCGCCAGGAAAATATCGACACCTAAATGGCACGAAAGGTCTTAAAATTGACAACGAAATGGAGCGAAAGGTGTTAAAATCGCCAAACTAATGGGCCGAACGTCTTATAATCTCAAAACTAGTGGGGCTAAACATTAGGGAGAAGGGGTCCAGAAAAACGGTCTGCCTACCCTTAAGAGTCACACGATGGCGCCTTGAGTCTCCCCTCCTCCTCCTCCTCGCTCCCATTTTCTTGCATTGTCTTTAAAGTAGTAGTATTATCTTCGCCAATGTTTGCGGAGATAGTGTGACCGTAGTTGTTTGTCTGTCTCTTATGCAGAACTTTTCAAATACTAATGCACGGATTAACAGGAATCATTAATCGAGTTTAGGAATAAAGTTGGTTGGTGGAGGAGAGAACATAATAATTGGTACATTCTGTTGATACCCTGATAGAGGTCATTAACTATTGTCCAACATCCTTTTATCCCTTTCAAACTCCTCGTCCCTCTATATCCCCCTAAAATGATCCTAAAAGGTTTTAGATGATTTTTTGTATGATACTGTACTGTAAGACACTGTTTTCTTAAAGATTTACTACAAAACAGATAGGTGATGGCTGAATAACCCCATTACCGTTTAGGGAGTTTACCCTCTAAAATATAACAAGCTGTTAACTTGAAAACTTATACATGGAAATAAAGGACATTTAATAAATACATTCCGTGAGTATCTAAACACGTCCCAATTCCACCGCCAGGCCCATTTTAAACACGTCCCAATTCCACCACCAGGCCCATTTTAAACACGTCCCAATTCCACCACCAGGCCCATTTTAAACACGTCCCAATTCCACCACCAGGCCCATTTTAAACACGTCCCAATTCCACCACCAGGCCCATTTTAAACACGTCCCAATTCCACCGCCAGGCCCATTTTAAACACGTCCCAATTCCACCGCCAGGCCCATTTTGAACACAAACTTCGCAATTTGACTGCTAGTTTAGATTTAATTGCTGGTTCCAATTAGACTTATGGCTCCACTTCACCTGTCTGACCACATTCAACTGCTATACCCAATTCAAGTTCCAGGTAACCCTATTAGGTGCAGGGCGGGCCAATTTAGATCCTCTCAGTTTTACTCCATTAACTTGGAGATTTTAAGACGTTTCATCTCATTAGTTTGGCGATAACATGATGTTTCAACCCAATAAGGCGTCGATTTTTCCTGGGCGAGCGATAGCGAGCCTGCAATTTGGGAGAAACCGCCCTTTGGCCGGGACATTTTTCTACCGAAAAATTTACACATTTAGCTTAAAGGGGGTCTGGGGGACTTTTTTTTTTTAGTTTGAAGGGGATTTGGAGAGGCGTTTTTCCAAGTCTAGGGGTTAACTAAAAACACATTGTAAGAAAATGTCAGAAACAATTAAAACCCTCTTTAATAATTAAGCAAACTACCATAATGACCTCCAAGACGTTGCATCAGATAGTGTTAATTTTCGCCACTCAAGTCCAATTCGATCACTCACACTTGTTAATATATTACGAAAGTTAAGGGGAGGTTTTTAGTTCGTTCCCTAGAATTCCATCAAACTTAAAATTACAGCCCCTTGAGTCCCTTTCAAGATATATTTGTACATTTTTCGGTAGAAGAATGTGCCAGCCGAAGGCCGGTTCCTCTTAAATTACAGGCTCGCTATCGCTCGCCAGGATAAAATTGACACCTGAATGGCACGAAAGGTCTTAATATGGGGTGAAAGTTCTTAAAATCGCTAAACTAATGGGACAAACGTTTTATAATATCAAAAACAATGGGGTTAAACATGAGGGAGAAAAAAATCCCTTAAGTGGAGACCTCCCCTTAATCCAGTAGAGATAGCAACTCTAAGAGTAAGAAAAAGTGGAAGGAAAGGATAGCAATTATGGAGACTCTCTCCACACCCTCCTCCTCCTCCGGGGGGGGGGGGGGGAGAGAGAGAGAGAGAGAGAGAGAGAGAGAGAGAGAGAGAGAGAGAGAGAGAGAGAGAGAGAGAGAGAGAGAGAGAGAGAGAGAGAGAGAGAGAGAGAGAGAGAGAGAGAGAGAGAGAGAGAGCAACGAAAAGGGGAAACTAAACCATTTCAAACATCCCCTTGAAAAAGATACCCCAGTTAGTATTTTTCCCTCAGTGTTCATTAAGTTCCGTTTATCATGAAATATTGTACAAGTTACAGGTGTAGGCGATGGCAGGTAGGAAAACATGTCAGAAATTCGGTAGAAGACGCAAAGGAGGCAGTACATCTGAATAAGAGCATTAAGGGGAGGTTTTTAGTTTGGTCCCTAGATATCCTTCAAGCTTAAGATTACACCCCATTGAGCCCCTTTCAAGATAAATTTGTACATTTTTCGGTAGAAAAATGTCCCGGTTGAGAGCCGGTTCCTCTTAAATTACAGGCTCGCTTTCGCTCGCCAGGATAAAATCGACACCTAAATTGCACGAAAGGTCTTAAAATTGACAGAAATGGGTTGAAAGTTCTTAAAATCATCAAAATAATGGGGCGAACGTCTTAAATTCAGAAAAGCAATGGGGCTAAACATGAGGGAGAAAGGAGTCCAGAAAAAAATCCCTGAAGTGGAAATCTCCCCTTAATAACAACAACACAACATAATAGAACAGGAAGACAGGGAAAGGATGAGACAACCCACGAAACCGGAAAGAAAGGTGATAAAGAGGCAGGCAAAACAGAAACCAATAGAAAGGGCGTAAAACGAGACGGCAGCAGAAAAGTACACGAAGGAAGAAAAAAAAAATAATACAAGAAAAGTGAAAACAAGCCACCATGAACAACAGAGGGGGATCTTGAGACTAAAGATACATACCATACGAACACATAATAGGGCAGACAATTGCCAAGGAGAGAGCTCACGAAACAACAACGATAGCAAATGAGAACAGAGAAAGGGGCAAGAATGAAGGAAAGAGATAGAAAACGAAAACGTACGATTAAAAAGAAAGAGATAGAAAATGAGAACAGAAGGTGAGAAAGGGGCAAGAATGAAGGAAAGAGATAGAAAACGAAAACATACGATTTAAAAGAAAGAGATAGAAAATGTGAGGCAGAAAAAAAAAAAAAAAAAAGAGCCCATAAGGTTGGAGGGGTGTCTCGCATATTTCTCTTGGTCACCCGACATGTGTTTTGCATAATTTTTTTTCGGCACAGACAGGTAGGGTTGGGAGGCAGAGAGAGAGAGAGAGAGACGAGACAGGTATGAGGAGGAGGAGGAGGCGCGAGAGCGAGAGAGAGAGAGAGAGAGAGAGAGAGAGAGAGAGAGAGAGAGAGAGAGAGAGAGAGAGAGAGAGAGAGAGAGAGAGAGAGAGAGAGAGAGAGAGAGAGAGCGAGAGAGAAGAGAGAGAGGCAAAATACATGACACATAAGATATTGCAGTTATCCAGAAAATGAGTCGAGAATGATCAATGACACAGAACATATGATAACTGTCTACATAAACCAGCCATGCAAATGTAACAAATTAATAAAAGGAAGATGAATGCAGAGATGTGTTGCACCCAAAATGTTTTAGACAAATATGAAACGGAGGAACCAAAACCGGATACTCAATATACCTGTTCCAAATAAGCAGTCCAAAAACCCTAACCGCTGTAACTCAAAAAGGGATAGAACAAATGGGCTGACATCCTCCCTGGCTGACCCTTCCCAAATAGTAGATATATTAGCTGGATTACTGTAGTCGTTTGTGAGTTATAAGAGGTTAATGTTCAAGAGTTTTGGCCTATCGTTTGGATCCGGATTATAGAAGTTTTATCGGCGAATTTTACCGACGTCTAGAAACCAATACCGGTACCACTGTTCATGTTAGGCTGACAGATTTTTGCTATTTATTCTTCCATGTATTATAGGACTTTAGACGATTATGATATGCGTTATTATAATTTAGATCATAATAGGTGAACATGTCAGGTAATATAATCCATTTAAATACCGTATAAATATATTTGACTCCGATACTGTGGCTCTAATACAAACCGCTGCTAAATTGCAAATATGACGCCGGCTTAAGGGGAGGTTTTTAGTTAGTTTCCTAGACTTCCATCAAGCTTGAAATTACACCCCTTTGACCCCCTTTCAAGATAAATTTGTACATTTTTCGGTAGAAAAATGTCCCGGCCGAAGGCCGGTTCCTCTTAAATTACAGGCTCGCTATCGCTCGCCAGAAAAAATCGACACCTAAATGACACGAAAGGTCTTAAAAGTTAAATATATGGGGCGAAAGTTCTTAAAATCGCCAAACTAATGGGGTGAACGTCTTAAAATCTCGAAAGCAATGGGGCTAAACATGAGGCAGAAAGGGGTCAAGAAAAAAATCCCTCAAGTGGAAATCTCCCCTTAAGGAGAGGTTTTTAATTTCCTCCCTAGACCTCCCTCAAGCTTAAATAATCCCCCCCCCCCAAGATATGTGTACATTTTTTTTTAGAAAAATGTCACAGGCGGAGGCCAATTTCTCCTAAATTGCAAGCCCACTATCGCTCAAGAGAAATAAATCGACACCTAAATGACACGAAAGGTTTTAACATTTACAAAGAGACGGGATGAAAGGTCTGAAAATCGCCAAACTCATGGGGCAAACGTCTAAACATCTAAAGACTAATGGGGCTAAACATAAGGCAGATAAAGAGAGCGAGGCAAATGCAACAAGTTACGAGAAGGAAGGGAAAGCGCGAGTGTTACTATGAAAAAAAAAAAAAAAAAAAAACTACGAAACAACATTTGCATAAACAAGGCGGACTACAGGGGAGAACAGAAATATATGCGTTTACATTTTTTTTTTTTTTTTTTTTTTTTTTTTTTTTTTTTTACTCTTTGTTTAACTCGGCGTATGTTGTCTTGCAGTTTTTTTTTGCGAGAGTAATTGTTTTCCCACCGTATAACCTTTCGTTCATGAGGGCTTCGGGGATACTATGAGCTGCCTATCTCTATCTATCTATATGCTCAGGCCCAATCCCCACTTTTCCTATTTTTGATTTGTATTTATGATCTACCTATTTATCAATATTTACTACAGTGTCTAACTATCCATCATGATTCATCTAGATCACATAGGAATGATAAAAACAATTACATATATTATATTTCAATGGCTTTAGACCCGATCTATATTTCGATAGGGGTACCCTAGTGGTTTGCACGATCACAGTCAAAAGGGCCCTGGTTCGATTCTAAGGCAGGATGAGAATAATTGGGAGGGTTCTATAACACCCAATACCTTTGTTCACCTAACAGTAAATAGGAAGTTTGAGTTCGTGCACACATGTGAAGTCCCATTCAAGTTCGTGCACACATGTGAAGTCCCATTCAAGTTCGTGCACACATGTGAAGTCCCATTCAAGTACGGTAGCTGACGTTTGAGCACAGGATAAAATATACATTATATATACCTTGTGTACTAGATAATTCACTCAAGTTACCCACCACAGTTCATAAGGCAATGATACGGAGACGAAAATTGTAGTCAAGTGCAGCCTTTAACTAATTCACGCACATATGACGCAGAGGTTGCCAGATTAGCAATAAGAAATAGTTATCTCACTCATTATAGCCCCATTGCTCTCCAAAATTACGTTCTGCCCACATTAGCTAGCGATTTTTAAGACAACTGCAGAGGTTGAAGTAACTAAACTAAAGGTTTCTAAATACCCCTGATGGTAACAAAGGCTTTAAAGTATCCCTAATATGCTCAAAATCGCGTAAGATGTCGGAGAGGGTTAAGTATGTCCAGTAAGTTTACTTTATACCTTTAAGTATTGGAAGATGCGACATTTCGACTTTTATGATTTCTCCTAAAATTGCTTCGATTAAATACGGATCCTAAGCACTTTTGTTCAGGTAAGCTCGCCTATGTGTTTGAGCCCAATATTGAAAATTATCATCTTCAATAACAGAAAATTAGGTGGCTTAAAATAAAATAAGGATTTGTTATACATATTTTTCGAATGACAACGCATTAGATATTAATTATTTTGGTTAACCACGCATGATTCGTCTTTATTCAGTTTATAGTGTTTTAAGGGGAGGTTTTTAGTTCGTTCCCTAGAATTCCATCAATCTTAAAATTACACCCCCTAGACCCCCTTTCAAGATAAATTTGTACGTTTTTCGGTAGAAAAATTGTTCCTCTTAAATTACAGGCTCGCTATCGCTCGCCAGGATAAAATCGACACCTGAATTGCACGAAAGGTCTTAATATGGGGGAGTTTCTTAAAATCGCTAAACTAATGGGACAAACGTTTTATAATATCAAAAGCAATGGGGCTAAACATGAAGGAGAAAGGGGTCCAGAAAAAATCCTTCAAGTCGATATCTCCCCTTAACTAACAGATGGTAAACAATTGTACAATGAATATCTTTTAAAGAAGATTAATACCGTATTATGTGTTCAGCTTTTGTCTAAAAATATAATTATCTCTGGGTATGTTATTTGAGCAGAATTAATCTACAAGTTTTTATTTGCATCTTAGATCAGGAAATGTACACGTTTTAAGCAATGTATAATATTATGACTAATCTTTTATATAAACGCATAGAGAGTTAAACTCAATGTTTGGGATCTATTGTGATCGCTTATCTGAGGATGGCTGCGGGATATCGCTGAAAATTTGAATAAAACATGATATTCTCCAACGTAGTTCTTCAAATTTCCCTAACAATATGTAACTGCGGAGCCCACGCTCACCTGCAGGGGTTCTCATAATTCATTCTCACACACATATATATATATATATATATATATATATATATATATATATATATATATATACTGTATATATATATATATGCTTCTATACTCCCAGCCTGGATCGAGCCTCCGACATTCAGAACGAGTGTCCAAGCCTTTAATCCACTACACCACGCCTTGGTGTTTGGATTAAAATCTTGGACACTTGTTCTGAATGTTGGAGGTCCGATCCCGGCTGTGAGTATTTAAACAAATATTAGCTCACCTGTATTTGTGAGATATACTTATATATATATATATATATATATATATATATATATATATATATATATAATTATATATATTGTAACCATAATTTTAAATGCATGCCTTGTTCTAGTTTCCCCCCTGGAGGTGATAAAGACGCTTCTCTCTGTCTTCCTCTGTCCCCCTCCGCCCCGTCACACTCAATACATCTTAGTCCAATTTCCTGGCTCTGATACCCGTCCTTGTTTTAGAGCTGTACAGAGCTCCACAACTACAGCTGTTACTAACCTAGCTTTATTTATTAGTTATGACAATTTATGAATGCTTTTTAACCCCTTGAAGCTCGGACGCGTTTTAACAGTGTATTCTATCTATCATTAGACGATTTCACGCAGCTTAGGAAGGATCAGTGGGAATTAACAGGGTAAAGACTAACTCAATCAACCCTCTAACTTCCATATAACCTTCCTAATCTAAAGAAAATCGCCTAATAGTAGCCAGAAAATGGGAAAGAAGTGCGTTGTCGATCCTCAGAGGGTTAATATCCGTTGTCATGCTAAATGTATAACAGTAATAAATGATTGAATAGGAATGTTGTAAAAGGTTAACCCGTGGCTACCTGTGTATTGTGATACACCTCCTTATGGGGAGATTTCCACTTAAGGGATTTTTTTCTTGACCCCATTATCCCTCATGTTTAGCCCCATTGCTTTTGATATTATAAAACGTTTGCCCCATTAGTTTAGCGATTTTAAGAACTTTCACCCCATATTAAGACCTTTCGTGCCATTCAGGTGTCAATTTTATCCTGGCGAGCGATAGCGAGCCTGTAATTTAAGAGGAACCGGCCTTCGGCCGGGACATTTTTCTACCGAAAAATGTACAAATATATCTTGAAAGGAACTCAAGGGGGTGTAATTTTAAGCTTGATGGAGGTCTAGGGAACAAACTAAATACCTCCCCTTAACCCTTTGAGTACCAGCGACGCGTGTTATCTTTTATGCTAGCTATAATTAGACGATACTATGCAGCTTTGGAAAGATCTGTGGTAGTTAGAAGGGTTGGTTGAGATAGTTTGAGGCCTTATTTTTGCTAGAGGTCCTTCCTAATCTTAATAAAATCGTCTAATGGTTGCCACACTATATAGAAAAGGACGTCACCGGTACTGTAAGGGTTAAGGGGAGGTATTTAGTTTGTTCCCTAGACTTCCATCAAGCTTAAAACTACACCCCCTTGAGTCCCTTTCAAGATAAATTTGTACATTTGTTGGTAGAAAAATTTCCCGGCCGAAGGCCGGTTCCTCTTAAATTACAGGCTCGCTATCGCTCGCCAGGATAAAATCGACACCTAAATGACACAAATGGTCTTAAAATTGACAGAAATAGGGCGAAAGTTCTTAAAATCGCCAAAATAATGGGGCAAACGTCTTAAAATCTCAAAAGCAATGGGGCTAAACATGAGGGAGAAAGGGGCCAAGAAAATAATCCCTCAAGTGGAGATCTCCCCTTAACAGTATAATTTCATTGGAGGTGTTTGGTGATGAGGTGAAGTTAAGGGGAGGTCTCCACTTGAGGGATTGTTTTCTTGACCCCTTTCTCCCTCATGTTTAGCCCCATTGCTTTGGATATTATAAAACGTTTGCCCCATTAGTTTAGCGATTTTAAGAACTTTCACCCCATATTAAGACCTTTCATGTCATTCAGGTGTCAAATTTATCCTGGCGAGCGATAGCGAGCCTGTAACTTAAGAGGAACCGGCCTTCGGCCGGGACATTTTTCTACCGAAAAATGTACAAATATATCTTGAAAGGGACTCAAGGGGGTGTAATTTTAAGCTTGATGGAGGTCTAGGGAACAAACTAAATACCTCCCCTTAATAAAAAATAGAATATAATACCTGCCTCAGCAAGTTAGCGATTATCCAATGGTCATACTCATTTCCTGGCATCTCTCTCTCTCTCTCTCTCTCTCTCTCTCTCTCTCTCTCTCAAAAAGTCACCATTCCATCTTTTTATAACATCTTCCTTCCTCCTGTCCGTATGAAAAATTCCAAATCCCCTTTTATTTCCAAGATAACTTTATGAATGTGTCTCTTAGAGTTAAGGGGAGGTTTCTAGTTGATTCCCTAGACTTCCATCAAGCTTAAAATTACTCCCCCTTGACCCCCTTTCAAGATAAATTTGTACATTTTTCGGTAGAAAAATGTCCCGGCCGAAGGCCGATTCCCCTTAAATTACAGGCTCGCTATCGCTCGCCAGGAAAAAATCGACACCTAAATGGCACGAATGGTCTTAAAATTGACAGAAATGGGGCGAGGGTTCTTAAAATCGCCAAACTAATGGGCCGAACGTCTTAAAATCTCAAAAACACTGGGGCTAAACATGAGGGAGAAAGGGGTCCAGAAAAAAATCCTTCAGGTGGAAATCTCCCCTTAATATTTTCTAGCCTGTTTTCACGTTTGCAAAATATAAACGTTTATTTCTTCTCTGGTTTACCGAATGACACACCTGCAAACGACCTTCACCTCATCCTATTGTAAATTTGACCTTGCTTAAGGGGAGATTTCCACTTAAGCGACTTTTTTCTTGACCCCTTTCTCCCTCGTGTCTAGCCCCATTGCTTTTGAGATTTTAAGTCGTTTGCCCCATTAGTTTGGTGATTTTAAGAATTTCCGCCCCAATCTGTTAATTTTAAGGCCTTTCGTGCCATTTAGGTGTCGATTATATCCTGGCGAGCGATAGCGAGCCTGTAATTTAAGAGTAACCGGCCTTTGGCCGGGACATTTTTCTACCGAAAAATGTACAAATTTATCTTGAAAG